>VWZY01005872.1:383902-397962 GCA_013399075.1 Chloroceryle aenea | reverse complement strand
AAGTTATGCTAGATTTTCAAAATGTACCAACTGATATCTCTTATTTGAGTGTACCAGTGAAAAAGAGTAATTTAAATATTCTTGTTTTGTTTTGTTTTAATTTCTGTACAGAATAGATTACCTATTTGAACCTCTATTCTGTTGATAATTTAGCTCTGATTCAGTTTAATAACTTAACAGCTGTTTAAATTTTAGGACCCTTATATAATCATTGACTTTTATGTTATTAACAAAGTCTTTAAAGCAAACTATTTGTCTAAGTACTAGTCAGAATTAAGTCATTAATACAAAGCACCACTAAAAACAGTCACAGCCAACCCAGCCATAGAAAGGAAAAGGCAGCCCAAGAGACTGTTTATTGACTTGTCAGCAGTTAGCAAACTTTACTGCTCAGTATCACCTCAGAAATGATACTTTATATTCCCTGTGCTTAGAACAGAAGGCATAATTATTATCAGAAATTGACTTCTACTGTCAGTCACTTGAAGTTACATTTACATACATGGACACCATTTGTACCATGCACAAATACTACTGTGCATCAAAGAGCAATGACAAAATGAGAGGCCCTTTGGGTGGGACCTTTGAAAAAAACTGCCCTAAACCAGTTTGCATACATTAACTTAAATAGTGTTTGAAGTAGTTTGCAGTACATTAATGATAAATCTTAGCATATTCTAATGACTTAAGATATTACACACAGAAATTACACCATTATAAATGTTTCCAAAATGTGAGGTAATGTAAATACAAATAATTTTGCGGTTTGCCACAGGACTGAGCCACACATAGTCTTGTTTCTAATTAGGTCAATAATATTTAAATAAAAAGATTACATCTAGGGTCATAATATAAAAAATGTGTATAAAGTATATGGCTTTCTGCTTACTTAAGTGTTGGCTTATGCATCTATTATGAAGAAGCAAGAGAAAGCAAGGGGAAATGAGAAAGTCCACAGCCACTCAAGGAGAAATAAAGGTTTCTACTATTTACAAATACTTAGCCCGATTCCTTGTAATCTACATTAAAAGATACTGACAGTCCCATACCCAGGCTAATGTGAAATGACAGATTGCTCAGATCAGAACACTGTGAGGGGCCACAGGCTAAATAACTCAGGGCAGCTTCCGTCCATTTGCATCTTTGAAGCTCTTATGTCCAACATGTACACAAACCATTATCATACTCCTGGTTTTAGACCCAAGTGAGAAATCCAGGGGAAAAACTTCTAAAGACTTCAATAACTTCGACTTTTCTTTTAACCAATTCCTAAGTGTTAAAGTTTGCAAAGCTTTCAACGAACTGTAATGCTTTCCTGATTGCTGTGATATTTGTGCTAAAGTCCTATTAAAATAGACTTCAGTATGAAAGATAAAATCAAAAAGCCCCTAACAAAACCAAACCAAACCAAACAAAACAAAACAAAAACACAGGAAATACCCACAAACCAAACCAACCAAACCAACAGACAAAAAAAACCCTAACCAAACAGCAACAACAACAACAACAACAAAACAACAAACAAAAAAAAAACAAAACAAAACAGAGGAAGGTAGAAGTATGTATAGCCTAACCAAACTAGTCATTGTTAATTCTTCCTCCACACCAAAAATGGCCACACAATTGACCTCTATTTAGTCTTACTCTGTAATTGTTATTTAACAAATATAAAGTTCCAAATGCAAGCTGTCCACCATTCATTTCTATTAATATCCAGACACTGTGTCACTGTCTGTAATAAGGCCTCAGTAAAATCCTGAAGGCAATGATAACTTTTGCTGCCTCAACTGCTCAGCTCCTTCAGCATCCAGACTACAGTGTCCATTGCAGAATTTTAAAACAATTTCTAGTCATAACATCAAGACATCTGTTTGTAAGAACCTCCTACAAGTGATGATACAGAATGAAAATTAAAGTTTCCCCTTCTCATTATCTTTATCTTAATGGAAGCCTCTGCTTACTGATTTTGTAAGGGATAGGAAGAACTAATGCACGTCCCAGCCCTGGTGGGTCAAGGTAAAACTGTTACTGGTGGTAAAGAGAGCTGAGAATCTCCATCATATAAACCAGTGTGTCCTCTACTGCCTGTAAATAATATCTTACCCCTTCTGTGGTGGATGGTAACATATAGCCATGAATGAGTATTTTTTCTGTTAGACAGTGGAGCAGTAAAAGTATCCAGAATACTATTAAGTTTCATTTTTCCATAAGGATTAATCAAACAGAAAACAATCATAACAATATGTCAGGCAAAATAGACCTCCCTTTTTTATACCAAGATAAAAATGACTGTATTTCCTACTTCTCTATCCCTCCCCTCAAAATAAGGCCAAAGATTACAGTCACTCTCACAAGTTTTCTGTGCATAAAACATCAGGAAGGAAAAAACTACCTACTTTTTTTTCAGAATACAATAAAATAAAGGAACCTTGTTTAAAATCCTGCCATACTTCCCAGATGAGCAATCCTTAAATATGATATTCTACTCAGTCCTCTTCTCTAAATCACATAAAGCCTAAAGGAAGCTGAATTTTGTAATACACATTTGTGGGAACCTTCCACCCTGTTCATCTCCATCATCACGTTTCCTGACTGACTTGTCAGTCGACACTGATTAAGAGAAGGCATGACTGACTGCCAAATAAAGGACTTCAAAACACCGTCTATGAGCAAAGATTCAGCATTTCCTATAAGCTTAATTTCCATCCATCAGCTTCTCAGCAGAGACTTGGTCTCAGAGAACACCTTTCTGTTCACATCATCATCTCATATGCAAACAGTATAAGCTTTCATCCTTCTGTTAAAAATACTACTGGGATCTTACTCTCCCTGGTGCACACATTATTGGTAAAAGAAGAAGTGTATAACTGAATTGTGTGAGCTAATGCACTTTTTTTTAAAACAAATTTATTAAGAATGTTTCTGATCTTAGGTGTTACTGCTGAACAATAGCTTTGAACAGATTGCAAGTATTTTTAGAGTGAAAATAATCACTTGGAAATATTGTATGAAAAGTATTATAACTGAGCGTTTTTCATCCTTCCAATGACAATATAAGTCCAATCCTGAAGTCTTGAGGAAGAATATTTACACTCTCATTCATACTGCTTTGGTTTCATAACAATTCTTAATCTGGTTTACTGGTTTATATTGTTATTAGCAAAATTGATGTTACAGAAAGGAAATGCTGCTAATACTAATTTCCAAACTTGCTGTTATTCTAGAATTGCTGTGTATCCAGCAGCTGCACTATTTCAGATAAAATTATAGAGGAAAAATATAACACCCATAGATATCAGATACACTTTGAAATTTACACTCAGTTTCAATTTAACACATTTCATTATTAGTTTGCTGAGGGTTTTTTTTAGCTTCATGGATATATAATACGCATTGAAGCTTGTGGTTTATTGATTTCTGAGAGAGTGGGTGTTTAAGTTCAAAGATCAGCATTGCACTTGGTGCTCACCACCACCATAATTAGCAGACTTCATATGCCATAATTTTTTAGACTCTCTAATATTTCGTTGAGTCAGCTTGAGTCAGCTACCTCTACACAAACTCTTGCTGCCCTTTGAAAGTCCTACAGTGTCATACTGGGTCACATGTAGCTTCAAAAAGACACACACCTGCTATAAACCTTTGTGTCTGAGCTATAAGCACTTAAGTCCTCTCAGAGGGCTTGTGTCACTTTTGTCACCCCTGTGCAGGTGTCTTGGATACCTTACAGATATTTCTATATGAGCAGGTAGAATGGATCAATAGGAGCCGCAAAAACTTGACACTGTTCCCACTGCCTAATTCTGAATTTCTTTCTGTAATTGTTCTAGTCCTATTCCACAGTCTGGATGCGTATCATCAGCTGAAAGGCAGTGCACACCACAAATGACCTTCCCAGTTCAGTATCAGCTGAAGCTCTTGCATTCATTTTACAAACCAAAGTCACAGCAAGTAGGGACAATGGGTAATGTTCCAAGTCATTCTCTTGTTGTGAACAGCAACTGGAATTTTGTCACTAGAATGATGTCAGGTCATAACAGGCATTTATGTCTGCAGAACTAAGAACTAAGGGTGAGATACAATTCCATGTTGAGATATCTGAATGCAGTTATCTAAAATGTGAATAAGACACCTAAACTTCTTTATTGTTTATAGAGGTTCCATTGTCTATTGACAAGATCCATGAGTTAACATGTAAAATAGAAAGTTATCTCACATACGCACACTTTAGCTTTCACTTTACAAAGAGCCTCTAGAGCAAAAGGTTTTCTTTCCTCCTGGGTAATCTTGATGTTCCCCCTGTGTGCCATCTTGATTACATTTAATGTTTCTGAATGCAAGTGATCTAAATAGTCCTATATTCCATATTAAGTTTCCTCAGCACCTTACATATTGATACTTCCATAATGAGCTGCAGGTTGTTGTCTGATATACCAGACCCCATGGAAGATAAATCTACATTTATTTTCTCTAGAAAATGTTTTTTCTTATGAAATACTATAACAATTTAGTCTCATTCAGTGTACTTAAACTTCATGATTAATTTTATCTCATATCTACTTGCTATCATATCTTGATTATTTTTTCCTAACAATACCTGCTATGATCTTAAGTCAACATTCTTATTGACTCTAAGACATTAACGCTCATCTCTTTTTCTCCTTTTTATTTGACAGAGCTCTTTTCCACAGAGAAACTAAGTTTCTGAGCCATTTTTTTGAGTCCTTGGATAGACAATGTCTATATCCTTCATGTGATTGCCATGAGATTTTCCTATATTTGAATACAATAATCTCCAAACAATCACTTTGATATCTCATAAATCCTTTCTCTGTCAATCTATCATAATCTTTTCCTTAGTTTCTAATAAATTGATAATTTAGGGTTTGGGGTTTTTTTCCTAAATTATCCTTAACTCTATCCTAACCCTATTTGCTTCCCTTTTATTTATGAATCTAAAAAGCCTTTTGCTATGTTATTTTCTTACTAAAATATGTAGACATACAACACAGGTGGTCTCTCCATGACTGACAGATATTGGCAGGGAAGAAGTCTATGTTCCTGCTGCGTGCAGCAAGTGTTATGTGAATAAATAAAGCATTTTGGTTTCCATCATATCCAGCTTCTGGCTTTTGTCCCAAACAGAAAAAAAAAGGGAGAACAGATGAATGCTAGGCATTTTAAGGGAAGTATTAATTTCTGAGCTGAATAATTCACCAGCAAATGTGTTTGCAATTCCTTTGATTGAGTGATTACTCTTCTCCTCCTGGATAGCAAGAGCTTTTAGCTACATAGAAATGTAGCTGATAATATGCATAAAATTCATTAGATAATCCTCCATATGCAGCTAACTTTCTTTCCCTCTGAGCTCAGAATAAAGAACAGTTTTATATCAGGACTTAGAGTGTGTGTAAGCTTTTATAATTTGTCAACACTGTAGGGTAGGAGTGTCCTTTCATTTTTTCCGATACTGACAGTATATTGATGAAAACTATTTCTGTTCTACAAAAGCTATTGTCATATTAACGATATGATGTCCTCAGAGCATTGATCACAGAGCGTCTTGTTTGGAAATCAAAACTTGCACCAAGAGTAAAGAATTTAGATCCCTGTCAGCTCCTAAAGCATAGTGTTTCTTCAAATAACATCAGAATTTCAGGCTTTCTTATTTGTTGAAAAGAAAATCAAAACTGATACAGATATGTTTGCTTAATATATTTATATTTTCTATAAGATTACATTTAGACAACTAATGTGACTCAAATACTGATACATGTTTGTTTAGAGCAAGATGATACATCATCAGATTGCACTAGGGAATTTGGTAGTTGACACATCCTTCCTCTGCTCCATTCACTTTTGAAACTATTATTTTCTTCAGACTGTCTGCTGAGAGCAGTGGAGCAGTAAGTGGTTTCACATCTGAATTGAATAGAAGTACATTTTTCACTGGAATGAAATTTTGTTTTCTCCAGCACAATGTTTATAAACCTCAGATAATAAAACACCATTTTTCACAGTCAGTCAAAAATAGGGGGTATAATTCTCTTCCCGGGGTGGGGGGAATATGCAGTCTGATCTTGTTAATTTAATTTGAGCCCGTTTGAATCTTAAGCCTTTGAGAAACAGGGTCAATAGGGTCTTCCAGCAGAAGGAGTGCTACATTAACAGATAGAAAGCCCTCTCTGGAGAAGTATGCCTTAAAATCCAGCCATTGCTACTTAGGCACTTTCTCTAACCCTAAGAGATGTCTGTCTTTACTTTCAAAATATAGGAGAATGAAACATCTCCTCCTCCACTTCTGTGTTATACCTGAAAGCACTTTCTGAGGATTATCTTCTTTCTGTATCTATATCTGCCAGATGGCCTTCAACCTACATCTTCCATGTCCTTTGAGAGCCGTTACTACCCAACCTAGGACAGATACACATTTGCAAGAAGAGCCTGGCTTATATTCCGTGTAAGAGTTACTGTGTTCCTTTTAGGCTTGTAGATCTTCTCTGTCAGGAAAGGAGTAATGATTATTTACTGCTTTTCCAGAGCTGCAGCTTTAATAGTTAATAAATTCAGGGTCTTTCCTATTTTTTAGAAAAGCAAAAATGTGTTAAGTTTCACCTCAATCTAGCTTCATGGACTTTATGATTAATAGTGTGCAACAAAAAACAAAACTTGAAACGCCTATAAGTAAATGGTTAAACAACATTTCTCATGAGTATGCTTCAGTGGGTTTACTTACCTAGAGATGTAGTGGAGCTGCAATCATACAAGATTCAAAGAAAAAAGAAAAGGTTGAACTACAAAAAAAGGAGAGATTCTTTAAGTGACTATGTACTCTATATAATGATGCCATAAATAATATTTTGACTAAATACAATTAATTTTATATTTTTTTTCAAGTCCTCTTTTACATTTTACATCCCATTCTTCTTAGGTTTTACTTTTTAGGTCATTTTCTTTCTAAATAGAATAGGCTGTGCTTGATATTGAAATGTGATTTGACAATAATATAGCAGATCAACTTTAAAGGCAAATTATGAAGAATAACCTTTTTTACTTATTATAAAAGGTTCATTAAAATTCAGCACTGATAAGTGTCAAAGGATACTAATCCACTGATGCCTCCCTGAGACTTTTTGAATTAAGGAAGGAGGAGTAAAATGGGCTTATTGCAACCATTGTGAAACAGAAGAGTTACCATCTTCATCATCCTTTGCTACAGAGGAAGCACTCCTTAATCCTATTTATTATCTCTAAAAGATATCATCATGGAATTTAACTGCTAGGATGGCAGATATATTTATATATTTATGTATTTATCCTTGTCAGGATAACTATTCTTCCACATGGGAGTCTGCGAATCCTAAATGCTTCCAAGTCTGATGAAGGACGGTACTTATGCCGAGGTATAAATATATTTGGATCTGCAGAAATCGTTACATCACTATCTGTTAAAGGTATGAAAAAATGCTTTGATAATAATGATAATTTCTCTTACTAATATTTTATTATTGCTTAGAAGCCCCAGCCAACCATACAAAAACATTGTACAGGCAGAATATAAAAGCATTTCCAAAAAGCATAGGGGCTAACCTCCATCTGGTCAAACATTGTATTCCTGAGTCAGATTAAACATTCCAGCTGTTATAACATAGATGTATGTAAGAAGAATTAATAGATCTATTAAATCTCTCAGATTAAAAATAATTCTATAAGATTGGTTCTATAAAAATCAATATCCTTTTTACTTTATTTTAGATTTGGGAGCTCATTTACCCCTACCTCTATTTTCATGGGAGCAAAGTTTAGGATTAATGTAATAATTATATAAACATAAAATCAAAGGAAAGACATTTCGCTGTTCCTTATAACAGCAGTAACAATCAATTCACTGAGTTGCAATTATTTTCTAAGCCACATTTTAGTTACTTTTCATCTGAATTCTTATATGATTGCTGTTTCTCGTTTTAGGTGTTAAAGTCTTTCAATTTCATTTTTCAAGCTTTTTCCTATATTTAATGTATCTGGGAACATCCTTTTTTATTTTAAGTGATGAAACTGATTTTTTCATGCAATCATAACATTCCGCTGCATCCTTAGGGAAAAACAAATAGACAAAACAAAACAAAATAAAACTAAAACCAACCAACCAAAAAAACCACCACCAAAGGAAAAAAAAAAAAAAAAAAAAAAAAAAGAACAAAAGCTTTTTCTGAGACTAATAACATTAATTAATTAACCCATCTCAGAAGTCCTATGGGTTGTTGTTTAGGTTCCTGCCTTACTGGTTTCATGAGACTGGCTTTACCTTATCTTCTCCACTGCTATGTCTTAGTGTGTATTATGACTATATTTCAGTATTTAACACTATATATTTGAAATAAACAGTAAATTTAAGCTCTGGATAAACTCAGTCATGTTATTTTAGCTTTGCACTATCACCAGACTTCCATTTGAATTTTCCTAATGCTTCTATATTTCAAGAACCTACAAGAATAGAGCTGACTCCCAAGAAGATAGAGTTAACAGTTGGAGAAAGCATTGTCCTCAGTTGCAAAGCCCTTCATGACAGCACACTAGATGTCACTTTCTATTGGACTCTCAATGGGCATCCAATTGACTTTGAAAAAGAAGGTGGACACTTTGAAAGCATCAAGGCAGTAAGTGACCATATGTTTGTCATCTGTGTGCTATGATCTGACAGAAATTTGCATGCTTTTACATGTTTCTCACTTACCAAATTCTGACCAAATTGGAAGATAACTGTTTTCACTGGAAAGAAATGTTAGCCAGAGGAGGTGCAAACTGCAGGTCACTAGAATTACTTCAAGTAGTTTTAATCAAGAAAATGTTAAATGCAAATTACACCCTATTATTAGTGAGGCATCTGATGATCTTTTTGACAGAACAGAAAGACGTTTGGAACAAATCATCCTTCAATTCTTGAACTGATTTTAACATAGAAAGGATGCTGCTATAAGCATTGATGTCTTTCTCACAGATAACATGGCTGCTGGAATGCCCTCACCTCCCAGTGTTTATACTTGCTTAGTGTATATTTTGATGTCTGAATAGCAAGGAATATATTTTCCAACTTCCCTGCATGAGGCAAATTCTGATCAAGTAGTTCAAACCTGTCCCATGTAAAATGCTTTGAACTTTTCTTTGTAAAAAGAAATCTCTTAATGTGCACAGGTTTAGAAATAAAATCTAGTCATTTAACTCAATCTTCCCACTAATTAAATGTAAATCAAATGTCCATGTTATGTTAACAGAGAAAAATGAATCTCACAAAGGTCAGGAAATTTTAAAAGTGAATGTATTTAATTTGAGAACAAAGTAGTGAAGTTAACTTTGCATTAAAAATCCTGTCATCTGCCATCAATTTATTTTCTACTTGCTTTAATTCACTTTGTGGTGTTTTTAAAAAAACAAATTTCTGATGTTATTTCTTCAATCAAAGTAAAGATAATTAATTTATTTATGAAAATGACATTTTGTTGATCTTTTAACAAGAATTCTTCTTTAATTTTATTTCTACCCTCAAGCCTTCAAACTGATAGAAGTAAAGCTCATTCGGAGTCAGAAGCTGGTAGATGACATACTGGCACTATTTTCAGGCAAACCTTCATGCAAAACGCACTGAAATTACTGATTCCTTTTATTGTCCTGACATGACTAAAATTTTGCTAGACGTAATAGATTTAACCAGATGGTTTAGCATGGGTGTATGAGTTTTCACTGTGTTGCTAAGGAGACACTGTTAATTTACTAAGTGAAAATAGTCTTACTTGCTCAATTGATTCAATACTAAATGTCTAAATGACGAAGTGAATAACAAAGAAGTTGTTCATTAAGTAAAAATCTATCATCATTCTTTTCAGGGGCGCACAGGCATTATTAATTTTTTCCTAAACTATACTTTTTTTACAAACGGCAAACTTCGGATGATTAGAAAATAAAATCAGGCTGGAAAGAAGTCATTGCATATATTGCAAAATATTACAAAATTAGGTCCTACCTTGTCTCTTAAACCAGTGTTGAAATAGTGTAATAGCATGCAATTCTAAAGAAAGACCAAAAGGAAGTCTCAGACCCTGATATTTTTAAACACAGCTAGCTTAATTTTTCTTTACATGATTGCTCACACAAGACATGTTCAGGCCATGTTTAATTTACTTGCATTCCTAATTCATTTAAAAGTCAAGACATTTCTTTTCTGCTTTTCTCTAAAGAGAGAATGAAGGATAGGCTTGGAAGGGGGTTGGAGATACCTATTAACATGCTACAGGCAGAATGGGGAGCGGAAAACTCCAAACCATGACTGTTTGAACAATCCTCACTACATTTTCTGAATGCTTTTGGAAACATAATATGACACATCCTGCTCCCTCTTTAGAAGTAGTAGTTAAAATATATATAGACCTCCATTCACTAAGTCACTATCTTGATTTAATGAAGATGGATCACTTGAGATATACAAAACTTGAAAGTAGGGACTGTGGTAATACTGTAATGTAAAAGATGGTTTGTGTTTTGACATATAAACTCTATAATTCCCACAACTACTGATTTATGGAATGATGGAATGTTGTCATCTGTATTTCTTTATAATTTCTGTTAGCCACATAAGCATGTGAAATTAATCACAAGGATGCAAATACAGTTCTTTACTTCATTAAAAAGTAAAGCATGACCAAGTAAAAAAAGAAAAAAAGAAAAAAAAGATTAAATAAAATTCTTTTCTTTTTCCTATCACATAATCTTCCTTAAACTTTCCAGTTTCAAAGGAGTGATACACAGTGAGATAGAGACAGATTTAAGAATGCAGAAAAAGGAACTTGAAGAAATCTTGAAACCTTATAAAATTCAATCTATATCCCTTATTTTCTATTTCTGAATGATTTTTTTTTTTAATTGCATGAGCTGATCCTGAACAAAAAGCTTTTTAATGCAGTACATTTAAGAAAAATAATATCCAACATGTGCACACAGTTATAGAATTATACATCCATTTTGTTCTGCACATGCTGATTCTTCATCAGATGAAAAAAATGCTCAGGTTTGTTTGGGCTTTGTTCATTTGTTTGAAAGCTTGACAAGTTGAACATTATTAGAATGGGTTTTGTTAATAATAAAAGTATTGTCAATCTCTCATGACTGGATGTATTACTAATGCTTTCACTGTGGCAGACCCAGGTGTTAAGTATGATGAATATTCTGATGCTTAATGCAGTGTTACAGAGCTATAATCTAAGTAACATTTATTTGGGCTGTAGAATAATTTTCACTTGATAAAATTGCATGCTCTACAGCAATTACAATTAAAAGGAAAAGGACATAATACATAATGCTTTGCTTGTTTTAAAATTATATGTGTAATTTG
Organism: Chloroceryle aenea; assembly: GCA_013399075.1. Classification (NCBI taxonomy): domain Eukaryota; kingdom Metazoa; phylum Chordata; class Aves; order Coraciiformes; family Cerylidae; genus Chloroceryle; species Chloroceryle aenea. Next base: position 386,579 of record VWZY01005872.1, on the reverse strand, counting down.
TACCAAAAAGAAAAAAAAATAATACTGAGAACTAATTTCTATACAAGTTGAAAGTATTTTTGCTGTCATTTACTGAGCTATCAAGGATTTTGTACCTATTGCAGTTTAGGTACTTCAGGGACTTACCTGATATAAGGGTAAGTAAGTGTGGTAAGGATGTCAAGCTGAACAGAGATATGCATGAAGGGAACGTTAAGGAAAAAAGACCTAATTCCACTGAAGTGACAGCTGCAGACTGTGCTCTAGGAAAGTAAAAACATCCTACATGCTGTGTACACCTAACTCCACTATACACTTGGTAGCAGAACAATAATGCAAAGGGTTACATGTACCCAGAACCCTTAGCATGAGAAAAGTCTTACTTTAGCAAAAGACTCAATAATATTTTAGGTTCTCTGAGGGGTAATCTGTGTAATTCACAGAAAAAAATTCTATATGGAATTCTAAATTGACAAGATTTCTTTCTAGCAACACCAGTGAGCACTTGAGCCCAGAAAATAGAGATCTGATTGCTTTTATTAGGGGTAACTTTGATTTTCTGTCCTTTATACCAAATCCAGAAGTCCTGTTCAAAATTCTGTTCGGAATTTTCTGTTCTAAGATCTCGCTTGACCTTAATTTTATCCTGGATATATCCCATTACTAACTGAAGACAATTGGTTTTGCAAGTAGATTTTTAGCCAGCTATCATTTCAACTCTGTGTTTGAAAGCTGATACTGTTTTTATGGCAGACAAAGAAAATGATTTATTGTGGTTATCCACAAACTGGTAAGTAGCTGCAATGCTCTTAGTGGACCTCACCTTGACCTGAATGAGTACCTTTTGGACTCAGGAAAGTTATTTAGTCTCAGTATCTTCTTGGTCTTTGATCTTAAGTAAAACTGCCACCATGGGAAGCAATAAGTGCAATATTTTACAGTGGTCTTTTTTTCACATGGAAGTGAATTGAAATCTACTGTTTCACTTAGAAAATGCCAGTAAATACAGATCAGACAATGCATTACTACTGTCTAGCACTGTAAACTTCAACCTGACAACCTAGAATTTGTGAGAGAGCATAACTTTGCCCCTTTCCTTACATTTTCAAGTCTCTTCTGAGTTTGTTCTATCACTTGAATAATATTTTAGAAGTTAAGATTAAAATTCCCTAATCATTTTCAAAATAGACAGCAGTAAGTTCTATGCTACATGGAATCAATTAAATTAGCAGGCTGCTAATAATAATGTCTTTCCTCTTTATTGGACATAAATCCAAACAAGGCTAACTAAATAGAGGTTTTATTTAACACCTCCCTTCTCCCCACACTGAGGAAAACAGCAATAGTCATCAAAAGTCTTGTAGAATATACATGATCTATACACACAGAATTTCTGTTTGGGGTTGTATTGCTTTATCAACTTCATTGCTATCAATTTGTTCATGTTTTGGTTTTGTACTTTCCTGATGATGGAAGAGCCTGAACATAGACCTCTGGTCATTACCAGGTTTTTCCATTTCATAACAGCAGTTAAATACTGGAGTGAACTGAATCATCTTGAAAATAAAATAAAAATAAAAGTCTTGTCTTTTGGTAACACAATTTTCATGTAACTAGGCAGGGTAACAAAATTTAATAAAAATTTGGAATTGTGTGCTTTATGATTGGTAGCTACATACCAAAATTTGAACATAATGAGGACGATGGTCTAATAATGAACTTCACCATGTGTTGCTTCCAGGTTATCAACAGTCCCAGTGAACTGACTGAATTTATAGACATACCTGCATTCTATGTTAGAACAGGACACTGAACATCTCTAGAATCAAGCAAGCACATAAACTAGTGTGCCCAAGTGCTTATGGCTTTGGCTATGAATAGAGTAAGGGAAAGAGATGATAAGTAATATCCTCTCTATTTAATTTTACTTTGGAGGAGGAAGGTAACTGAGCATTTTGGAAAATGTGAGTCTCTTAACATTCCTGCTTATCAATTACTATAAAAAGTATTGTAATAAAAAAGTCATGAAATACAGTCAGATAATTTTTACACTGGTTTATTCCATTAAGGTTTTCTGTACCTTCACTTGTTTACAAGAAGCATTCTAAAGAGAAGAATCGTGGGGTAAATAAAAGATATTTCATGAGAAATATCCATTTCTTTCCCCTGTTTACTTGTAGCCAATGGTTCATTTAACTGCTTGACACAGTGCTAATCTGTGTTATAACAGCACAGCTGATTGTTTGAACACCTGATCAATGTTAGACTTTCTAATGTTAATGCCTTCCATTTGCAGCTCTGCTGTCTATTTTTCACTTGCAGCTCTGAAACTTTTCTCCTGAACTGTTGTGGCAGTGTTTTCCAGAGCCTTTCTGGCAGAATTTCTCCCTTGCAGTTCTTACAGTGCTAAAGTCTTGGTTTTGTTCTTGTGGCCTTGCACCTGCAAATCACAATCACATTGTTATGGGGGGGTCTTATGGGAAGAAGCTCCCACTAGCCTGAAACTCCCCCTCCTCCCGCCCCCTTCCTTTATCTCTTATTTTGCAAACAAAGCTACAGTGTGCAGCGAAGTAGCTAATGGTGTAAATACGTAATAAATACTATCTAACTGTATATGTGCTCAGAAGCTTACAATCAATCATTGTTTCAACAACTGCTCTTGAGTTCCAAATAAAAGTTTACAACATTGGGAAAAAAA
>VWZY01005872.1:368955-383887 GCA_013399075.1 Chloroceryle aenea | reverse complement strand
AAAAAAAAAAAAAAAAAAGGCAAACAATAGTCATCCTCATCATCTTCTTCATTGCCACTTTCTGAACTGGAGAGATCCTCCAGAGGAGAATATTCTTTTTAACTGGCTTATGGGAAGATTTTTCCATTTTCCTTTTCTTTTTCTCTCCTCATAGTCTTTTTTCTCACCTAGGTAGCTTTCTTTGCTACAGTTGATGTGTGCCATCATCTATGGATCCTGACAATAAATCTTTGTTTACATAAGGCTGTCACAGCATTTTTCATGCAGCACACTAATGAAATACCAATCACGTGTCTGCTCTTCATGCTTCCTGTTTTGATGTCCTCAAAGTAGCCCACTTGTCTTGGATGGGTTTTACTTTTATTTCTGTCATCTTCATCCACCACTATCACCACCCTTCCACTGAAATCATATGTGTAGCTCCATGCTCTCTTTTTCTCCTCTTTCTGCATCTTTAAACAGGTGTACAGGTACCCCATGTTATTCAGTCTTCATTTCCTTTTTTCTCCTGATAATAACAACCCAAATACAGAACACAGATTTAGCCACATGAGTGTAGTGGGCCTCTCTGTCCTGAAGCTTGCTATTTCATATCATATCTTTTTTTCCCATTCCATTTTTAATACTTTTTTCATGTTTTCTTTAATCCCTAGGTTTCAAAAAACTACCCCAGTGCATGACATACTACCTGACAGCTGATAATCGTTTAACTTCATCTCTTCCTTTGCCTTCTCTCAATAAAATGAATCAAGCTCATTTGCAGAAATTCAAGCTGCACCTTAGAGTCCTCTTCATCCACTCCCAACACCCTAATGATCTCTGGCTTCTGCTCCCAAACACCAGTGCTCATCCAGACCAACTGTTCTAATTATGATTACTTTCTCTATGCAAACTGCTCAAAAATACTGCCATTAGAAGGGTCCGCACCTCCCTGGATGATTCTTATGGATTCACAAACCTGAAACCCTCGTAAAATATCTTTTTTATTTCCTATAGATGGGGAAAATGTAACTTGTCTATTAAAAGTTATCTCTTAGTCAACCTGCATCAGCCAGGATACTACTATACTACAATTATTATACTACCTCATATCATTAATCAAACCAAATCCAATAACAATAATTTCATCTTCTGTGTTCCAAATGTGCATATATGATTAAAAGACAGAAGTCAGAATATGATCTTCTGTTATCATTATATCAACAGAGAAATCTGTTACTTTTTCACAGATTAAATAATTGCAGTTTGTAAACATGATAAGCAGTGAACAGGCAAGTGGTTGGTGTGTTTAAACCTGAGAATTTGCATTCAGTGGCACTTAAATTATCCTAAATGTGTAATGAACAGAAATGGGCTTGAAGCCAACAATCCATCATAATGCACATATAAGTTGTCAGCATAATTTAAAAGAACTTTATCATGCTGCTATTTTTCATTTACTGTTGATAGTACAAAGCTAACATTGCCATGAGGTTATTCAGTGAAATTATTAGTTTGCTTCAGCTAAATTCACCAAAACTAAACTCCATTACTAGATCACATATGTCAAACGATCAAGATTAAAATGTGAAATAATATTTCAATTTAATCTGACTAAATTTCATTAATAAAGGCTATTTTGCTTAATCAAATAAGGTATGAGTAAGGAATTCACCTAATGTGTGCTATCTGTAAAAACAACCATCTGTTTTAAATAATCATTTTAGCTGAATAAGACAGTGTTAACAATGCAGGTCATTCCCGTTTAGGAACAATCTCAGTCCCATTGAATTATAGAACATTGTTCTACCATTTTCAGTTTATATAGAATATGATTTTACAAAATATTTAGGCACTTTTTTCAAGCTTTGTAGGAAAGAATCTTCACCTCTCACTCTCAAGAGATTTAGATGACGGCCAGCAATCCTCAGTAAACCTCTGCAGTCATAGTAAAGAAATTACTCTAACACCCCTTAGGCTTTCATCATAAAAGTTTTCCTGAAATGTCAGTCAGTGTTTGCCCACTTCTTTTTGCCATTGATTTAAGCTTCTGTTGAATCATGATCATTTATAATAGTCTCACTACCCTTTGTAGACATATTCTTCCCAAGCAGAGAGGCAATTTTCAAGGCATGTTGTCCAGATTGAGCTCCCAACCTGAGTCCTCAGTGCAATAACAGGTAGCCTTTCTAGACCCCAGGCTGTTGCAGTGCAAAAGCTGAGAGCTGCAAGTCACCACATCATATCTATTGACTACTCAGTATTTTGAACTTACTTGCCTTTTTGTCTCTCTTTCCAAGATAAATCAGAGCTACCTGCACACAACTGTAGTCAGAGTCTGAAAGGAAGTATGACAATCAATGTGGAAAATGAGCTGCATTTGAAACAGATTAAATGAAAGCTAGGACTGATACAATGACAAAAGAATGATTTAAGGTTCCTAAGTTTCATATATTTTCCACAAATGAGTCTGTAGTTTGAATATATGTGACAAACTGTAATAATCAAACCATTGAGTCAAGTCTTCCATGGAGTGGGTATGGGGAAGTAAACAAGAGGCTTACTAGTTGTGTAAAAAGTGCTCACAGTGTAACTGCAAGGTCTATTTCAAATGTGGGCAGGTTATAGATTGTTCTTGTGCAAAGCCTTCAAAAGAAAAGATTGGGTACTGTATGAACCACTTTAATTTAGAAATAAAACCTCAGCAAATGAATGGACAGATTAACAGGGAGGTTTCCTAGCAACTGGGTCAAGATAATAAACTCACTCTCACAGGAAAAGTGTAGTTCACTTCACTTGAAGAACCATATGTACAGGTTACTTTACAGCAAAGCAACTCACAACCTCCCAGGTTTTATGAAATGGAAAGACAAAAATACACATAATTTCTTCTCTGTGGGGATGTGGGATGACTGAAGAAGTATTAATTCACCAATGGTAAGTTGTCTGCAAGTTGTCTTTTTCTTCTCTCTTCTGCAAATCCCCATGATTAGGGCAATGGACACAAAAAACAAACCAAACAAGGTGTTTTTCATCGAGCAAAATATGAATATTGCATGATCCATGCTGCCTTTTTGAGTTTGGGGGAGTACACGCATATCAAATCAAATGCTATATATAGGTGGCACCAATTCTTGTGAAAAAAAATGTTTGGAAATTACTTTACCTTTCAGGTAAAGCTAATTGGGTATATTTGAGACACAACTATGACTCAGACAGCATGTCACACTGAAGCAGAAAGAACAGCACTCAGCACTGGAGCTGCCCAGAATATTATGAATGAGATATTCAGGAGTATAATATGAATTATACAACAATTTGTTGCCCTAGAGAGAATCATTAGTGATGACAGATAGCATTGATAGCTATATTATTATTTATTTAGCACTTAATGAGGACAAAGGAGTGTGTTCAGTGTTACAGTAGGTCCACAGCTGATGATGGCCTTGAAGGTTACATTTAGCTTTCCTTTAAATCATTAGAAGCTGGCTGTTAAACCTATGAATTTTGTTTTGTTGACTTTTTTTTTTTTTTTAAGCTTTAGCTTCAGTAAAGCACAACATATATTCCAGACAGTAGAAGTTTATGTTGAACAAACATAAATACTTTTGATACTTGGCTAGATATGTAATATATTATATTCAGAACACCAAGGAATGTAGATTAAAAATGAACAAACAAAAATGCTGCTCTGAAATAGTGAATTTATTGCAAAATATGTCCCGTCATTAATGGAATAAAAAGGAGCTTTTAAAAATGTACACTTAATAAAAAATTAGATGTAGGCAGAGAAATTTAACCACTAATTTCAGCTCTGAATAATACTGGGACTACATTGTGGCTGATAGGCTGGGCTGTTCTAACTCATGTTAGCCCAGATGAGAGATCTTTCTACACTGTTTGCTTCCCTGTCACCCAGATATTGTCTTCTCCAAAGGAGAGGGTATGTGTCTGCTTATGCTGAAACATTATGTCTTTTTCCACTGAGAGAAGACCAAAATCAGAAGACAAAGTTTCTGACCTTAGATACATTTCTTAATGGAGTCTCTGTTTGCATTCCTACTTATGGGGTTTTTTTAAAGTGGATTGCAAGCACCTGAATTTAAGCAGCAGCTGTGATGATATAGTGTAGAGATTTTCTTTAAGATTTGGAAGGTCAGTACATAGTTTAGCCCCACCAGACCATCTTGTGGGGTTGAACTTCTCATTACAGGATAAAAAGGGTCTGTAAACTCCATAAAGATCACTTTATATATACACTACTGAACAGCAAATAGTACTGTATTTTTTAGAAGTCCCGGTCAAGCATAGCTCCTGCTTACCTAAATGAAAGCTAAAATGTCTCATTATTTCCCCTAATCAAGAAACTGATATTGGAGTTTGTATCCATCTGTATTAAACACAGAGTTTAATTTCTTTTCACTCACACATCCTAAGCAATGCTGGCTGCACATCCTGTTATGCTGTAATAAATATGTTTCATGGGTACCTATTGTACTACACTGCTCTCCACTTCCAGCAATGTTTCTTTCATTTGCTGCTTGTCTGCCCATCCACACTGGCATTCAGAAGAAACACACATATTTTTCCTGCTAAGAATATTAGGATTCATACAGTCTTGAACCCTCTGGAATTTAGAGTGACAGACACAATTTTTAACAGCTCCTGAGCAATGAAACCAGACAGTTGCTATCCATTATTCTTTTCCTCCCACTTAACAACAAAGCACTTTACATTTAATTTACATTAAATGTAAATTACCCCCAAGAGAGGAAAAATGTGGACTGATTCTGGTCTTAACCTTCTAATAGCTAAGGCTTTGCACCAGAATCACTAATCACCTTGAGCAACCCCTGTTTGAATGGATGGTAAATGCCGCTAGACAACTTAAAAAAACTGTATCCTGAAGTTGACTTTCAGTAGGAGTGTATGCTCTTCTTTTGCATTTAGAACTGCAAGAGTACTTGGATGCTCTTTTCCACTGCTGTGATTTCTTATATGTCAAAGCAAGAATATAGGAATTGCATTACATCTTGACTGGTCTGAGTATCTTCCCTCCAGCAACATCATTAATGAGATCACTTCAGAAGGCAAAACACTACCATTATATTGACACTCCTAGAGCTACAGTGTTATTAAGCCATAGATCATGCCCACATTCACTTCAGTCTCAGTGGCAACCTTCATGTCCTACCTGGCTTGTCCTTCTTTCTATATGAATAAATTTGGTAAAATTTTTTTGTCTTAGTGCTACATGGAATAATAAGACAAATTCAGTTCCAAAAATGCAAATGAAAATAAGATTGGCTGAAGAATGTGTGTCAAGATGTGCTGAAAAGGAATTCTCCTATCTAGAAAGAAAAACTCAATTATAGAAAATTGGATTTTGGAACCAATCTTCTTTAATGACTTTGGCATAAGAGATAAAGATATGCAAATAACAACAGTATGGTACAAAATCATATTACAACACATGATGGAACTAACACATGGGAACAGACAAGAAATGTAATACTTCAAAGCACAGGGTCATGCACATATGGACAACTGGCTGTAAAGTGAGGCGCTCATAACTTGCAAATGATCGAGAAGGATAAAAATCTAAGTGCAACTATTTGAAAACAGAATAGGTGATGAAAAAAGAGACAAATGAGACTGGGTGAAGGCAGTGACATATTTCAAGCACAGCTAGAGAAGTATCAACACATATACCCCTAATAAGACTTTATTTTGAATGCAAGGTGTGATTCTACCCATTCAGGTTCAAAATTACTCAAATTAGAATGACTGCACAGAAATATTATGACATGAGGAACATACTGCAAGGGAAGGAAGACTGGCAACCTTTGCTTGGTCAGCAAAATATATAAAAACTGAGAAGGCAAATGCCTGTACTCAATAAATGTTTCCTAAAGTGAAACAGTAAGTGAATATAAATACTATAATATAATGCAATATAATATGATTAAATACAATATCTATATAGTAATAAATTATTACAATTTAGATTATAATATGCACTATCAGATACATGGTAANTAATTTTAGGTAATTATTATAACTGTATATTATATACAACACACATATATAAAATATTAATTATATGTAATCTATAGTATAAGATTATACAAACTCTACATTAATGTTGAAAAAACTTAACATCTTAGGTTCACATATCCTATAAAGTAGAAATTTTAAGGAAATTTAGACATACTTGCAGGACATTTTGTCTATCCCTCCTGAGTATGTTGCAATTTGACTATTAAGAGAAAAAAATGCTTTGAAAGGAACAAAAATACTTATGGTAATTTGCTAAAATTGTTACATCGAATCAAAAAATTACAACTACTTTTAGGGCACAGAATTGCTACACCCTGTGATCAGGGTGACTTGTTCACACTGACCTGTGCATTCCCTTAGTAGTGACCATAATAAATCAACAGTATCTATGGATTTGGTTACCCTAGATCTGATGGGCAACATTTAGTGACTCCAGTAAATTTGGATATAACAATGATTTTGGATATGCAAAATCTAGTATTTTCACTTGAATGTATTAAGTTGTTTCTTTTATGTTCTTGTGGTAATTGCTTAAGCCTAAATTTGGCACAGGGGAAGCTATTTCTGAGAGTCTTACCCTAAAGAATGTCTGAGACGAGTAAGACAAAGCCAGTTTCTCAGGAGTGCATTGAGAATTGTAGGAATTTGGCACCACTGATAATAAAGTGCTCAGTGTGCTCAGGAAGCATCCTGAAGTTTATGTTAAGCCATTCTTAACAAATGCCATTTATCCTCCAAAAGGCTACTACTGTCCAGTTTTCTTTTTTCTGCTCACAATTTTTGGGCATTTTAAGTTCTTTTGGCTAGAATACCAAAAAATAAAAAATTGAACTGGTTCTGTGTACACCTATTCAGGGATTGCATGTTTCAGATTTAAATATACACAGATTTCAACAGAAAAAATTAGAAACTCTCCATACTTCCTCAATCATCTTTAGTATTAATTTCCTCTCTGTTAATAAAAATGGAACAACATTATCTTTCAAGTTATCTTAATTTCATTACAGTAGTGAGACATACTCCAAATATTGTATTACAGGGAAGGGGAAGAGGAAGAAAGGGGTCTGCATTTCTAAGAGGACTTTTTTAATACCAAAGTTTGCATCCAAAACACTGCTGTTCAACAACTTAATGAATTTCTTTGTGCTAGTTTGGAATAATTTTCTTTTAGAGTGCAAATATACACAGTGTGCTTTATGCAAAGTCAAAGTTATTAAAAAACTGATATCCTTTAATACTTATTATTAATTTTATAAATGCAGTGTTCTTCTAATCATCAAAAGAGAGCATTAGGACATATAAATGTTGTAAGATGAAAGCTGCAATCATGAGTTTCTCACACTGTACAAAACACCCTCATGAACTACCTTAAACACGGATCTACTGAATGTTAAACTGGCACTTCATCCCTGTTTCAGCAAGCATCTTCTGCAGATTTAATGATCAGGAACATCCTCCTGATGCATGCCGGGAGATACGGCTGCAAGGTTCAGACCGCAGCGGACACGGTGTCAGATGAGACGGAGCTGCTTGTTAGGGGTGAGTACACTCATGGTGCCACCTAAAAACACAATCCCTAGAAACTATTGTACCAGGGAATGTAAATATTTGGGCTTCAGAGACACTGGTCCTATGTATTGTTCTTCAAATTTTAAACTATTGAAAACAATTGTGATTAACATACTGCCTTTAAAAGCAGTTTCACCATAAACTGATCTGTAAACACGGCAATGAAAAACAAAAGAGTTGGTTAATGGATGTACAGACTTAAGAGAGATAATAGTTCAACAAGTACACCAGATTAGTTAAAATATACACAATTAGCATTCACAGACCTGTGTAAGGTAGGTATGATGAGTTCTGTGCCTTATTTATGTGATGCTTTACATTTAAGCTTATGGTCAAGCCATTCTCTTAGGTTTAACAGTTTTTAGAAATATTCATTCACTTCTTAAGAGAAGGGACCATGCAGAATTTTGTAAAATGATAGATAGATATGAACACTGATAAAAAAACTGCTAATATGACAGGAATTTGTATTTTTTCCACACATAGAATTATCACTACCAAATTTTCACTACATCTTTAGACCTAGTCCTTTAATTTGTTGAGTTGTTTTACCTGTTATTTAACAATGCTGATGAGGCACATAAACAGAGTCATTGTCCTGCAGGATCTCAGATCGTATCTAGGACACCAGTGAGTTTACAGTAAAACAGGGAATTAGCATGGTCTGTGCATTCGGTTAAGCAGAGTATACCTGCGTTCTGCACTACCTGTGTGTGTGTGCATGCACACGTATTCATTGCCTGACAGGACTTAAGGTCATATAGTCCTCTTCCTGGCATTAAAACTGGTGAGTCCTCCAGTGTTGAGATAGGTGGATCCCTGATAGGTAGCACAGCTGGGTACCCTTAATATGGAATATATGGTTTTTAAATATATACATATATCAGTGAAAGAAATCTTCTAGTTTACTATTATCTGCAAGCTGCCTGCAAAACTATTTTTTTAAGAATACCATTTCTATGAATGAGTTTATTGAATTTCATATATAAATGCTTCTCTGAGAAGGAGGTTTGAGATGGAAAAAAAAGGGCATTGTAAGCACTATCAGAGTGTATGTGGGTGTCTCATTACCATATCAGCCACCTTGCTGATGAAATGAAAACTGTGACTGCTTTATGATGGAATTTAAATTCAAATATACTTTGCTTACTATGCTATCCTTTTCTTGTTTCTATGAGTGGATAATTATAGAATACAGTAAGAAATGTTTGCATCACTTCCACAAAATGCTTTATATCGTGTGACTGCTTTTGTTTTGATGTAAAATTGAGTTTTCATGAAATTACAGGATATGATTGGTTTGCTGAAGTGGTTTATTTCCTTAAGATATCTGTAAAACTTATGCAAATTAGGGCAATAAGATCCTCCAGTGCTAGTATTGCTTTCAGCAAAAAATGTAGCATGGCTTTGTTTTGTATTGCAGAAAATGTTTAAAGCACATTTGGTGCAAGGTTGCTCATGATTAGTCTCTTTAGATTTCAACATTTCAAAAAACCACAATATTTAGGACAACCTAATCTCTCTCTCTCCTTATACTGCTGCAGGCATTTCATTTTCATTTCAGTATCTCTAATTCTTTCTTCTCCCCCTATCTCAGTTTATAGAGTGCACTCAGTGGTCTGCAATTTGACATGGTCTGATGATCCCAAATTGTAGCACCTTTCAAACTTCTTTAGGTTTAGCTTTTGGAGGTACTGGACACTGCTTAGGAGAAGACACCAGCAGCAACAGATGTTTCAATAAATAATTCATTAAATTCTAAAGAATTTCACTTGACAGAGGAAGTCATAATCTATGAAGGAAACCCATTGCCACTATGCAGTAAAGTCTGAAATCCAAAAATTCATTATTCTTTATTTCCAGTATAGCTTCTAAGTAAAATAAATTAATTATATGCATATTACAAAACATCTTGGTGTTTTATGTTACTTCCCATTGCCAAACTGATATAGCAGAACCTTTATTATGAACATTTAGAAGCACCAATATAAGCAAAGTTCCAGCATATCCTTTTTCTGACCCTACCTTTTGCCTCTGCAGAAAATGCCAGTTCCCCGGTTCAAGAGAGACAGGGATCTGCTCAGTAGAGTCCAACGAAGGGCTACAAGGATGATTAAGGGACTGGAACACATGCCTTAGGAGGAAAGGCTGAGACACCTGGGGCTCTTTAGTCTGGAGAAGAAGACTGAGAGGGGATTTGATAAATGTTTATAAATATATGAGGGCTGAATGTCAAGAGGAAAGGGACAGCCTCTTCTCACTTGTGCCCTGTGGTAGGAACCAGGGGGAATGGATGTAAGCTGGAGCATGGGAGGTTCCACCTTAACATGAGGAGGAACTTTTTTACTGTAAGGGTCACAGAGCACTGGACCAGGCTTCCCAGAGAAGTTGTTGAGTCTCCTTCTCTGGAGATTTTCAAAGCCCACCTGGATGCGTTCCTTTGTGACCTGTCCTAGATTAGATGGTCCTGCTCTGGCACAGGGGTTGGACTGAAAGATCTCCAAGGTCCCTTCCAACCCCTGACATCCTGTGATCCTGTGAATGCTGATAATTTCATACCAGCACACAACAGCATTTCAATAATTATTTATATTGCAAGGTTCATATACTTAATACATCACTGTAATTTTTACTTAAAAAAAAAGTTCTGCTTGCATCATTTCTACAGGAAATAAATTGGGTGCACAGAATAAATTAAAATAAAATAATCTAATTTTCCCTCCCTTAGATATTTATGAATATCAGTATTATTACTATTAGCAAACTGACTAAATTTATATTGAATTATGTATTCAGCTAGTGCATTATTTTTAAGTCAAATGAAAGTTTTCCGGAACTTTAATACAAGTGGCTTGAAAGACAGATAGTTGCAGCTTCTTCAGATGAGGGAAAGAGAAATAAACTCTTTGCAGACTCCTGTAGCTCATAACTAACATGCTGACCTTCAAGCAATTGCAATGCCTCAGTGTCATTTATCATAGAGAATGCATGGTATATCCTCAAACCATATCTATCTGGTTTTGAAACCCTTCTTGCTAGTCACTCTATTGGAAGATACCTTGAATATATGCCAGGGAACTAACAGTTTCACTATTTTTGCCCTTGTTCTTTGCTCTGCATTATACCGTAGAAGTCAAATTCCAAAAATGGCACCAGTGAAAGACAATCCAAAAAACAAAATATTGCCAAGTAAACCTCAATTATTCTAAGTCTAATTACAAACAAGAAGGTGCATTGACTGTTTACAATAATGGTGCAAGAAGTTTTCTGAGTTTACTATATGTGTACATATATGTGTGAGTGTGTGTAAACAACAAAAGAAATTAAGACAGCAGCAAGTTTTTTATCTGCAACTTTCTACAGTGGGTTGTAGGTTTTTTAGAAACCATATTCAAATTTGCTACCTCACAGTTCTTGATTTTAGGTAAGTTGCAGTGAAATACACATCTAATGTTATTTCCATAATTATTTTTATCTAATGCATGTCTTTCAGAAGCACTTCAAAAATACATATGAAAAGATATTTTAGATCACAAAACCAAGATTCAAACCCCATCAGCACCAACTACTAATAACAAAAACTAAATATTTTTGTAAGTCCTTTAAAAATGTAATTAAATTATGTGCATTATTGTAAGAAACATCTTTTTAGTGATCCCTAGTAATTTCTATTCTCCTTATATACTGTTTTTCCAGCCCAAGTTATTTTTCCCTTTCTGTTTCATTTTGCTAATGATACCAATAAGGCAGATTTCATTAGAAAGTGATGTTCTGCTGGCAGCTGGACCTGTCAGGCAGTACATTATTTTTCCAGGTTAAGTGTCTTGCATTTTAATTTTGAATGGGTTGTGAATGAGAAGTATTTCAGTAGTTTCATGTTAGTCAGTAGTAACCTTAAGAGATTCACTGTCCTGACACACCTGATGTTATCTGTTTATTTTCAGGTAGGCTACTACCCAACTTGAAAAAGCACTTGCTTTCCAAAATATGGTTCTACAAAATCCTTTGCTATTCATCATCTCAAGATGTGTTTATTATTAGGTACCTAATGGTACCTAATGGTCATGGTCATTTATTCATACATCTGACATCCACCATCTCCTCCAGATAGACACCTTGACTCTGTGAAGTCCCCAGAGAGTCAGTCCCTTTACTCTCTGCATATGGGAAAGATGAGAGAGAGGATTCAGCTCAAAGGCCAAGATTTGATTTAAGGCAGAAAAGGTGATGCTGACCACTTACAGCTTAGCTCAGTAACTTCAGTCCTCGTCTCTGAGGTAGGATATCTCTTTTTAGCTGTGTCAGACCCAGCCTCAAAATAGCACTTATTTGTCCTCAAAAGCATGCTATACCTGCAAGCAGTAGATGAGGTGGGAAGGTGTGTTCAACCCCCTTTCTGAGACAGGATAGCCAGAAGTACAGAAGTCAGAAGACAAACAGATGCCCTTGCAGGGATAAAATTAGGGTATTTCCAGCAAACCAAATATTTGCTTCTTTCATTGAGTTGAGTACTGCTCAGAAAAATTAACATAGTCCTCAGGGGAAACTTTGTCAGTAGCTTAAGCCAACACACTGAAGTGTGTGCTGGGAAAGGAAAAAGCTGAATAACAGGCGTGTAATATGTACTGGATTTGCCCTCCAGGAGGGCAGTGAGGCATGTAGTAGCAAAGCCTTCAATGCTGATACAATATTGTAAGACAGTCATCAGAGCAGCAGCAGAAGTCATATAGAGCAGGCTGATATAGCTCAAGTGCATCCAGAAGAGAAAACCAGAATTTTCATATAAGGTGGTAAATATTCTGGCACCAGGCCTGCACAAATGTATTACCTCCCTTAACAGGAATTATGTATGTCTGATGGTCAAAGAAATAGATATAGTGGAGTGAATGAGTACAACAAAAATCACAGCTATGGACTTACATTCCTGACACCCATTGCCTGATTTCAGTTCATTTATGCCTTCCTGTTGTTTGCTCACCCAAGAAAAATATGTGCAGAATAGCTATTTGCCATGCAAACAAGATTGTTTACAGAAGAATATATATATTCACTACACAGTCAACAAATGTTTCCCCAGCACATGAAGTCATCAGCCATTTAAGAAATAGGAATGTTTTATGACTTTTGTGAATGTTAATCCCATTCTTAACAACATTCCAAGAATAGTTTTTCCATGTCACGTGTTTTTTCTGGCTACCAGCCTCTCATATCTACCCAGATCTTCAACTTTCAGTGAATATTAAGTAGCAGAGAAGCAGAATAGCAAAATGTTTCAGCTTGACTAGTTATCTATCTATCTATCACTGACAGTAGTTGAGCTGTCTTTATATTGATTTTTCACAAATAAGTGATTACCAAAGCAAAAGGCTCTAATAAAGGATAAATATGCATGTCATGTTCTGATACCAGTGATATGATCACAAACATGGTTACCAAATACCAAAGAACCGGCCAGGAGACTTGCATCTCACAGACATTTAACATGATCTTCTAGCCAGTAATGTGTCAGGTTTCCTCAAGACAATGCCTGTTTGTTAAGTTAATTTATTTTTAAAGCCTATCTTCCAAAAAGAGTTATGCTGTACAAATTTGAAGCAATCTGTGCATTTGTATTTTCATTACAAAGGATATCTTCATGATCCTGTGCTTTCACCATGTCTCACTGTAGACATTTAAAACACCAAATTCTGTCTTAAAAATGTTGAAACCATCTTTACTACCTTACATTGTTCCAATCAACTACATTAAAAAAAGGTCAACAGTGTTTTTCACTTTGTATTTAATTCAGCAGTACAGTATCTGTTACTCATAAACAGAGAGGTTTTGAAGAACACCAGCCAATTAATAGCTAACAGCAGAAGGCTACTTCTTGCACTCATATCTGGCAAAAAAAAAAATATCCCTTTGCTGATGAAACACACAGTTTCTCACAAACTCACTTGAAGCACTGTTTTGCCATAGGCTGCAATAAGGAAAAGCTGTAGTAAAAAATCTCCCAGCAGTTATTGTATAGTCCTTGCTCTTCAAGTTTGAAGTATTGCCTTTGAAAAACACCTGCACAGTTCAGCAAAGAAAAATAGTGGAAGTTGGGAACATCACACAGGAGTCTAACATGCTTTCATAAAGATCAGTGTGAGGCCCCCTATAGTCTGTAAAGAGCAGAGACCCCTATCACCTGCACTGGCATGAGTAGTACCTCTGGTGCAGCAGCAGCTTCCTACAACACCAGGGAATTTCTTACAGATTAGAGAATCACTGCAAAATTTACAACAATACTATTATATAATGTGGATGGGGACAGTGCTTCAAACATTTAGAATCGAGTGATTTTTCCTATATGAAACTCTATTTTGTTAGTGATATTGACACTGCAAACACCAAAGTAGCTTATTTTTCATAATTATCCATTTCTTGAATCACATTTCTTTTTAGGATCTTCATAACTGAGGTAGGAATACAGTGTTGTGAATTTACAGGATTTTTTTACGTCTGCAAAAGCTTCCATGTCTAATCAAGAGTACCAAGTCTCCGGTATTTTAATATTTTTCACAGAATCACAGAATGGTAGGGGTTGGAAGGGACCTCAAAGATCATCTAGTCCAACCCCCCTGCCAGGGCAGGATCACCTAGATCAGCTCACACAGGAATGTGACCAGGTGGGGTTTGAACATCGCCAGAGGAGACTCCACAACCCCTCTGGGCAGCCCATTCCAGTGCTCTGTCACCCTCTCCATAAAAAATTTCTCCTTGTGTTTACATGGAACCTCCTATGTTCTGACTTAGACCCATTGCCCCTTGTCCTATCAGCGGACATCACTGAGAACAGCCAGGCTCCATCCTCCTGACATTTGCTTTTGACATATTTATAAACATTAATGAGGTTAAATTTTTAAATGAATGAAAGTATTTAATCATTATAAATTACTGCATTCAGTAACTTTGACAAACTCCATCACTTAAGTCCTATTTGTAAATTACTATTGTAAAACTTGTTCCCAATACGTTATACACAAGAGTGTAAGTAGCACTGATTGAAAACTTGTCAAACAGATGCTGGATGCTGCCTTACAGCAGTCTATGGAGCAGCCAGCTCATCTCCAAATTACCAAACTTTCTTTCACACTGCTTCACTTGTTTTAGATACAGTGCAGCCTGATCTCTGGTTTTGCAAAGGATCAAATTAGTCCCTAAACAATTTACAGTGTAAACTGTAAGCTGTAGAAAAGGCACCACGAAGTAACTAAGTCTGGAAGAGCATAACAAAGAAAAAGACTGTTACTTATTGGAAGAAAACTACAGTAATGCAGTAGCCAGGAAAGTTTCC
>VWZY01005872.1:353872-368919 GCA_013399075.1 Chloroceryle aenea | reverse complement strand
TTTTTTTTTTGTTAATATATATAATTTGAAGTACTAACTAGCAGTAAGCGACATAACAAAAACAGCTCTGGAACAGAAAGAGGTCAAATTAATAAAATGCAGAGGAAGTATTTCTGCATGTTTCCTTGTATTTATCAATGATCACATAAAATATTGTTTAGCATATCAAGTACTTTTAATATTTTATATTGGTATACAAAATATTTTATATATTACATGCATATTATAAGATATGTTTTAGGAGAAACTCAAAAATACTGATCAAAATGTCTTGTTGTTAAGGATGTCAATAGGCAGTATGCTTTCCTCAAGGAAGAAAAAAATATCCTGTTTTCTTAATTCTCTGTGTCAATGCTGTACACCCTGAGAAACTTACTAGCATATACAAAGATAATTAAAATGCTTTGAACTATTCAAATATTAGTACAACATTCATGGCAGGAAGATTCCTTAAAAATAAGATGAAAATCATCTTTCTTCTACAATGTATGACATGTGTTGTAAGACTATGCACTGCAAGCTAACTAAATGCATTGTGCTTGCCTACTGTAAGTAAAATGAACTTTGAAATCAAACAGCTACCTGGAAGCTGTAAGATCTTGAAATGGAGCAGAGGGCAATCTTGTAGTATGAAGGGATGAAAGTCTTTGTGACTACAATCTGTGGTTTAAGAGTACACATTTTGTGGTCTAAAAATAAGAGGATAAAGCTATTCATCTTGTAGACTGGCAAAACTACCACTCTAAGCAAGAAATCCACTCTCAAGATATATTTTTGGAGAAGTAATGTTTCCTCTGAACTTCACTGACCTGGAGCAAATATAATGCAGGAACTGCTGGTTAGGCTGTCCACACTACTCCTTTCAGTTTTGATATTGCCAATAAAACTTAAAGACAAGCACTTGGGTTTAAAGGCCGTCAAAGACAACATTATTAAATGGAACATAAACAAGGTCAACAAGTTCTTGCTGGTCCTTGAAATTACATCTGAGCTGTTGCAAAGGCCAGGAAGGTGCCCTAAACACAGACTCCATTAATTTGACTTGCAGAATATGTCCATAATAGTAAACTGATCCCTGAGGCCAACGGGTAAAGCTGAGATCCCATCCACATGGCTACATTTCTGGTCCTCCTACCCTCTGAAAACAACAAACTGTCCATTAGGATCTGCCCCAGCTCATGTGAAAGGAAAAGAGGTTCATATCTTTAAAAAGTGGGGTTTTTTAGAGTTTAAAAAAAATCCATTGTTCAAAGAAACTTTTTTTACAAACAGCAACTTAACTCACATCTATAAATTTAATCAAAACAAGTGTCCTGAAACAAGTACAAAAATTAAATTCACATGTGGTGATGTTCACAAACTTAGTGTCTTGAAAGAGACCCATAGAGTTCTGTTAGTGCTGGTACTCGCACTGTCATTGTAGAGTGAAGGAGGTAGCACAGACCACATATAACACAGGTGGTAAGCATTCCCTACAGTGCTAAAGTTAGTCAACAGGATGTGTCAATCAAAGAGGCATATCTAAAGCTCAGTCTCTTACTCTATTTGAGACCTACTAATTATGTCATTCACAATGCAGTTCATAGACTACTGGTGCTTTTCCTCCCAAAGTGAAATTTCAGTTCACGTTCCCTGCATTGTCCATACATTCTGTGTCAAGTCACATTTGCCACTACACAAAGATCCAGCTCGGAGGTTCTGGACTGCAGTCTGGCATCTCAGTTCACAACACTCATCAGCTTTCAAGATTGCCTTGCCCAGATCCCCTGTTTTAGGTTTGTACAAGGCAGAGAAGTCATTCGGGCAAAGGAGCACAACATGACATATGTACCAACAACAACCTTTTCACACAGGACACTCCTGACCCTCATCCTTGAGTCAAGACTATTCAAACTGGTACATCAATGTCTTCTCATTATTACCTGCCAATCCCAAGTCTATCTCTCCGTCTATCATCTATCTATCTGTCTGTCTCCCTGTCTATCCTGCCACTGGTTGGGGCATAACCTCTCCATCAGCCCAGAGGCCTTTATGCAGCTCTCTCAGAGAAACCACTTGGGTATGCCATGCGGAGAGAACAAGGATATGGTTGTATGTACTAAAGCCATAGTGCCTATTGTATTTATTGCATATCAAACTTTTTTCTCCATCCTCTTGTTCCCCATCATGTACAAACATATCATCTGCATTATGTGGGCACAGCAAAAGGGATTTATGCTACAACAGTCAAGGTTCTGTTTTATCAAGCACCTTAACCATTATTCTGTAATTACTATCTCTTTCTTTTACTCCCTTTCTCGACCTTTCATGTTCCTGATGACAAACCAGTACACCTTGTTATTCAGAAAGTAAAATCTTCAGGTCAAGAAATCTGTGTTCATGAACTGCTATGTATGAGGCTTCTTAGGTGTTTGGCACAAAGTAAGAATTATCCTGGTCAGGCAGCAGTGGAGAAAATCAGCACATACTCTGGGGTTCACAGGAAGAGGCACTGCCTCACTGAATAGCTATGGCTGTTATTGGTAATAGTCTTTCAAGAATTCTCACATTAACATTGTACCATGGTGAAGTAATCTAAAGGACCTCTCAGGATGATCATTCCAACAATAAAAAGACACATAAAACAAGTTTGCCAAAATGTAGTCACGCATGTCCTGAAATGAAGTATCAATCTATGGAATTGCTCTAAAAAAAAAGATAACTCACTAATATCCTTGATGATGGGCTTCCAGTGCTCTTAGAGACACATCAGAACCTATCACAGCCCCAAATGTCTTCTCTATGAAGGTCGACTGCACTGTAGTGCATTTATGGCCAGTCATTTTCTGTGTAGTTTCCAGAGAAGCATTTGAGCAGATTGTGCATTTTTCCCTCAATTGCCTATTCTCAACTAAAAAACTGGTTTAGAGATCCTGAAAAATAACACAGCCCTTGGGAGAAAAGCTTCTCTGCTGGCTGACACCATGAATGATTACATCCAAGCATAAAATTTAATGAGATTTCTACAAAAATGAGTGACATCTGCATAGCACTCAGGTCCTGGCTAACTGTCATACATTTGTCATCACTGAGGCTTTTGTCCTTTATTAATCTGCTTTCAAGATTGCCTGCTGTTGAAAATGGAAATGCTTTTTAGCAGTCATCCTGCAGACTGTGTAAGAGCACACAACTCAGAAAGCATAATGACACATTGTCAGGCCTAGGAATGCATTTAAAAGGTTTAAGAAACATGAGAGAATTCAAGCACCAAAATATATTGAGAATTTAGCAGACAACGTCTGCACAAATATATTTTGCATCCTTATAATAAGCAAAGTGCTTGTACTTTTGCCTATAGTACAGTGTCTAGAAACTCTTTAACAGCATTTGCTGTGTATGACATATTGTTGTAGAGGAAGAGTACTAAAATATTTCTCTTTAATTTTATTTGTGCTTGAGACCATGACATAATCTGGGGCCTAGGGGTCCAACCCAGTAAAAGCATATGATTGTATTAAGATCACAGCTTTCTTTTAACTTTTCCCTCATGGCTACAAATAAAAATTTTACTAGTACTTTCCTGCGTCAACAGATAGCCTGAAAAAATAGGTGATGGAGATTGAAGATCACCCTATTGTATTAAATTATCCCCAGGACTTGCTATTCTTAGGTGAATGCCTGACCTGGTGTTTGCCATCAAAGAACAGCAAACACTTGGCAGGAAGGCAGGAGAGCAAAAGACACATCTTTCTATGATATTTTCTTCAAGGAAGAAAAGCAAGACCTTTGAATTGAAAGTTAAATTGGGACCCCAGAAGGCGAAGAATCACATGGTGTCCAAGGGGTGGCACCTTCTTATCCCAGTACTGTTTCATGAAAGGCATTGACAGCAGTGAAGTCAAGCCTGCTGAGATAGAAGAGCAAGGGAAGAGGAAAGACTCCCAGCACTGAAGCAGCTCACCACTCATGGAAGTGGAGAACCTTGTTCTTCCAGTAGCTGTACTCTGGGCTCCTGTGAAGAGGACTGCAGTGTGTTGGCAAGACAATCTTGTTTCATCAAACATCCAGAATACTAAACTTTACTGAAGTCCTTCCATTCTAGGAATGGAAGGAAATGAATCCCTTGAATTTCAAACACTCATTTGTCTTTTTTTGTTGTTATTATTTCTAAAAGCTAACATTTTAATGTCAATCAGTTGCTTGTAGATTACCAAGCAAACAGAGGCAAGCAACTAGTGTAATTTAACTTCTCATTTAAAGCATTCAACATTTCTTTCACTCTGAAGCTACTGAGCTCAAGTATTACAAAACTCTGATCATACTGTTGTCATAGCTCATGTAAACATGCTTTTGTTGAAGATATATCAGACAAATTATAATTTTTTTGCACCTGCACATGACAAAAAGAACCCCACAGCAACTAGAATATATTTCAGATAATGTGTTTTTTTAGTCTTTTATATTCAGATAAATTTGTTTCTACTCATTGACTAAGGTTTCTATCAAGCAAAAGATTTGATTGCATGAAACAGCACTAAAATACAATAATACTGAGCACAGTAATGCAGAAATCTTGTACACAAATGCCACTTCAAACAGCTGAGAGTGTTTGCCACCCTGAAGTAGGAGACGAATGTTATAGCCAAATTTTTCTTTGCAAAGTCATGTTTGCTACTGGATATCTCACTTACTGCATCATTCACAGCCTATTGTTCTGTTCTGAACATAACTGTTCTGTTCTAACTCAAACCAGGACACCTACACAAATGGTAATTAAAGTATTCTCATTTATTGTAGCTAAGTGGAACAAACCAAGTGAGAAGTTGTTGGTTTTGAAGTTCAGGGAGGGTGGAGTAGTTGTTTTTAATTGAACCATAGTAATTATCAGCCTTCAAAATATTTGTGTTTGGGTTTTGGTTTGGTTTTAATAGCTTTCAATCAAGCAGTTAATGGACTTTCATCAGAATAGTAATCCAAGCTGTTTCCCTGAATGAGTGAATTTGAGAAAGAGGATGAATGCTGTATTCTTGACTCAGTTATTAGTAATATTATTGTTCATCAAGAAGCACATCTACCTATGCTTCATTTTGATCACTATTTGTCTTTCCTGATGACAAATCTAACACAAAGAGAAGATGTGATTGCAGATGTTCAATCTAGCCCAAATGCTTCTTAAAGTTGGTCTTTTTTTTTTCCCTTTAATTTTAGGTTCAGAACAATTATAGAAGAAGATTCTTCTTTTTTAATCTGTTTCTATTTCTAGTTCTTCCACTGTCACTCTGACAAGTTAATTGACACTCACCCATGCAGCATTTGAAGAGTAGAAACAATCACAATTTACCAGCAGAAATCATGGAAATGAGGTATCTCCATGATGTAGTAGTGTGCATTTTAACCCTTGTATTTCATGGATATTGAACTCTACTGGGTCCCTACAGAATGTGTCTTCTGTATTATTGCTGCTCAGCCGTGATGATGGTGTGATCTTTTTGATTATTCCACTTTATTTCTAGGTCCTCCTGGTCCCCCAGGGGTTGTAATAGTGGAGGAAATTACAGACATCACAGCAACACTCTCCTGGAGTCCTGGGGCAGACAATCACAGTCCTATCACACTCTACAACCTACAAGCACGTAGTCCATTTTCTCTTGGCTGGCAGACCGTAAAAACAGGTGAGAAAATTTTTCAAACAGCACAAGTAGATTGTTCAATACTCCTACTTGTCACAATAATAACCATTGGTAACCACAGGAACAGATACTCTTAGGAAACAATGATAAATTAAAAGCACTGATTTGGTTTTGGTTTTGTTTTTTTTTTCTGTTTCTATTCCTTTCATGTTACTTAGCAACAGCTCTGAAAGGAGAACACAAAGACACCTGCCATGATATATATGTGAATAATTATAAAGTTCTTCCCTATATTCTTCAATCTGTGTCTTTTCAGGAGTATCAAGTGCCAAAAAACTAGCTGTGATTCCTGACATATTAGATTCTTGATGTCTATCTTTTCTAATCACCATATTCTATCACAAAATCCACTTGTCATTGATACACTGAAAGTGAGCTTCAGATTTCTGAGTGACCTACACGTTTCTTTACTGTCTGCAGTTCCAGATGTGATAAGTGGTGACATGGAGTCTGCTATGGCAGTTGAACTGAACCCTTGGGTGGAGTATGAGTTCAGAGTTGTAGCAACCAACAAAATTGGGACTGGAGACCCAAGTGCACCATCACGAATGATCAGAACCAATGAAGCAGGTAGGAAGAGATACCTCATCCAGCTTCCCATTCAAATCTGGGTAAACTGATTCTGGAGAATTTTACTCAAGGCTTTGTCCTGACGAGTCTTTAAAACCTCTAAGGAGTGTGATTGCTCATTGTTTCTGGACACTCTATGGTATCAGTTAACTAGTATCATTGTGATATTTTTTTCCATCTAGAACTACCGTTATTTTAGCTTACAACTACTGTCTTTTGCCTTCCCACCCTACACCACTATGAAGGCCCTATCTCTGTCTCTTCAGTGATCTCCCCATAGACACCAGGGCTGCTGTTAGGTCTCCCAAAGCAATCTCTGCTCCAGTCTGCACAAGATCAGCTCCTCACAAAGCAAGTGCTCCAGTCCCACCGACCCAGTGGCCTCTCCTGAAGTTGCTCTAGTTGATCAATGTCTTTCTCATTGTGGTACCTAACTTTGGATGCACTATTTTAAATGAAGTCTAACAAACCTATCTTCAGTTGTAATAAGACATATTATTTTCTGCTTTAAATAACTGTGTAGTTGCTAGCTGATATCAAATTTCACTGTGCAGTCACAGAACAGCACTGAAGTGATGTGAATCCCATTCATGCATGTGTAAGGATGCTTCCTTTTCAAGTCTTCTCCTCAGCTGCTGTAAACTCCCCACAGTATGAAAATGAATAAATATAGCAGAAGCTTCAGATGCTACATGCTTTGTTCCATTAAGAGAAAGAGGCAAGGAAAATGAAATAAAAAACATGAGCTACTTTCATCTGAAATAATAAAAAAAACCACCTTTATTTCACCACCATTATTCTTTCTTTGATTCTGTACTGTATTTCACTGACAGGGAAAATCCTGCTAAACCCAAATGTTTGAATGACTTCTCTATTTGTTCAGATGGTACATATCAGAGAGGACACAAACATTGTGGAAAAAGTTTATCCTGTAATAAATTACACTCTTGGAATGTGCTTTCAGATTTATGAATATGTTCTCTGTTTTTGAAAGGGTGGTTCAAGATTTTAATCGACCAGATATATTTAAACTGTGAGAAAATGTTTTTCACACAAACGGAAGTTTGAAAATGTCAGATTTCATCTAGATGTCATCGTTTTTAGTTTCCTTCTTCCTCTTCTTTCCCAGTGTTACCAAACAAATGCTGTATTTACTTAGATGCATTCCTACAAGTCTAGTGAAAGTCCGCCTGAACATCGATTTTCAATATTCCTTTGGATAGTCATTACAACATTACTTCTGTAAAAATGCATTGATAAATCATAAAAATCATCAGTAAAAATAAATAAATTGTGGGACAGACAAAGCATGCACGGTGCAGTGCATATTCACCAGGTGATTGGTATTAATTTTGGGGTAATATTCCACTATTACTGCCATCAGAAGGAACTGAGTCTTTAGCCCAAGAAGTAATGATGTGTACTCCACTGCATGGGGCTCCTGATAACAGCACTGTAGCTGATAATAATTCAGGTTGTCTTGAGCAACAAATCGGCAAGATATTAGTTCAAATAGGAAAAAAAGCCATCCTAGATGTTTACTTGCACTTCAAGATTTCAGTTAGGAATGCCTTTTTTGTTAGCAGAGTTACAGCTGAACAAATATCATATCAGAATTGAGTGTTTGGAAGCGTGGCATTGAAATCCAGACAGGTGCCAGTAAAAGAACTTAACAACCTTCAGAGAAATTGAATCTGAGTCTATTTGCTGTACCTGCTTAACATGGCATTGTACAGCAGAAGTCTGTTGCCATCGCCTCAATTTTGAAAGGCCTTTTTTTTAAGAAAAACTTTGATTTCTGTTTCGGTTGTGAATGACACACATTAATATCTCTCTTAGCATACCCAGTGATCCATTGTTTTTCAGAATCTTTGTTACTAATTTTTTATCTGAAAGCTATGTTAATGTGGGCTCCAGTTCCAATATCATGAATCTCAATTATTGAAAGACATGTATGTGAAAGGATGTTATATATGAGAAGGAACATGGGATCAACGTCTCTCTCATGACCCAGACAGAGCAACCTGGCTATTTGCAATGCTGTTAGATGTGGCTCACAAGTAAAAACAGGAAGGATGCCCTTGCACTGGGTAAAACTCCAGGAATATCAGTCCACCAGCAGAGAAGGTGACTGTGACTCATGCTCAGATGAGACTTAAGGTCCACCAGGCTGAATGATAGCTGTGTAGACAACCCACAGAGGCAGCAAATGTGTGATTATGCTTCCATTATTTTATATTTAGATGGTATCTGTAATTTAATACACAAGCTGGAGACTAAAGCCTTTTTCTTTCCCCACATGTCACTCATTTTATCAATTCTTCCTCAAGATAGCAACAACATTTTATATTAGCCCATTATCCAAAAAATGCCCATCAAAACAATACTTGGGGTGATGTAAGGAAATCAACAGAAAAGTAAACAGGTTTCCACTTACTTTAATTTTCTAATTAAACTCTAATCTTGTTACTTAGTTTATATCTAAATGACATGAATCCTTTGCATAGCTACTTTCATCAGAATGGATAATACTGCAATTTTCTGGCACATCTAACTTATAGTCAGCTGCTGCATTTCTGTCAGTTTTAGCCTTGATACATATTTTACAGGTCCACAAGGTGAAAAGAGCCAGTAACATGAATTTAAACATGTCTGGCATGCCACTAAGGCAGTCGGGCATTTGAAGCCTGGGGCAAAGCATCAATTACATTACCTATTCATGGTGAAACATGGGGAGAGAGAAATTGAGTAGAATCAAAGTTTAACCTGCTAATCATGCATGCAAACTTGATTTTATGAGGTAACAATGTAATGCACTCTATTAGTAACAGATTGTACACCGGCTTTGTTTTTAGTAAGTCCTTATTTTCATTAAGTTGCCCTTATTCTGAGATAAAATTTCTTCATAGCATAACAAATAATAACCCCATGAAAAAGGTTACCTGTTTTAGACTGGATTTGTATTTGACTGGGGTGTTACGTTGTTGAGGGTGGTGGTTTGTTTGTGTTCTGTATAAAAGAAGTTTCAGCTTTTCCATTATTATAACCATTTTTGCTCTAGAAAAACAATTAATAACCTGCTTTATTTGTGACATTTGAAGACAATTATGTGGGCTACTAAAGTCTTTGTAGCAAATGTGCTTTTCAAAAAAAAAAAAGAGAAAGTAGACAGTAATTATTGACTGCATGGGTATATTTAGAAACAATAGGAATCTAACACATAATATTGCATGCTCAAACTATTATGCAGTATTAATTGACAAAGAATCCAAACGTGTGTGCTGCTAAAAGATGTAATAGGAAGGCTAACGAATTGGTTGTCTGGCATATATGCCACAGCATTTGAGATTTCAGTCCTATATGTGGTGATTTGGAGGCTACTCAGACTGAGTCATGAAGCCGTGCATGACACTATTACAGAATCATAAAATCAAATAGTTTTCAGTAAATAGAAATGAATTCTATGTCCTACTAAATTATCAATATTAAAAATACAGAGGGAATGAGAACAGAAATGCAGATCCTGAGACCAGTTGGGGCAACTTTGTTTTCCAGTAGTTGAATACCGTGTATCATCAACTTCTGAGATGCTGGCACATTTTACATTTCATTCCTGAACAGATGAAATGTGAAATGTGTTCCTGGGAGGGTGAGAACTTACGCCTGGCTTTTAAGGGTTTTCACTTAATATCTCTCTGTTTCCCAAACATGTAATGCAAGAGATAGGATGGATGGATGGATAGATAGATAGATAGATAGATAGATAGATTAAAACACTAGAAGAAAAAACTACTGCATATATTGTTGCTTTGGTCCTCACATTAGGAAGTTCTGCCAAGCTGGTGACAAATCTTTTATCCCCCACCGATACCTTTTCCACAGCTAAGAACAGTTGGTTTTCAAATTACATCTGTATCTTAAAAACTATTAAAAAATCTCTAAAAGTAAACAACTGCAAACTGCACATTAAAGTAAACATTTACGAGGATGATTAAGGGGCTCGAACACCTGCCTTACGAATAAAGACCAAGACACCCGGGGCTTTTTAGTATGGAGAAGAGAAGACTGAGAGGAGATATAATTAATGTCTATAAATACATATGGGCTGGGCATCAAGAAGGCAGGGATAATCTCTTTTCACTTGTGCATTGTGACAGGATGAGAGGCAATAGATTCAAGCTTGGGTACAGGAAGTTCCACTTCAGCATGAGGAAGAACTTTACTGTAAGAGTTGTAGAGCATTGGAGTAGACTCCCCAGAGGGGTTGTGGAGTCTCCTTCTCTGGAGACTTTCAAGACCTGTCTGGATGCATTTCTGCATGATCTGCTCTAGTTTTGTCCTGCTCTGGCAGGGGGGTTGGACTCGATGATCTTCAGAGGTCCTTTCCAACCCCTAACATTCTGTGATTCTGTGATTTTCTTAAGGACTAAAAACAAGTTTAGTTTCATTTGACAAGGTGTTTCAGAATTTATAGAAAAAATATCCATGTGGAAAGTATCTTCATGAATAAGGGATTCAAGTAGCATAAGAAAGACTTTGTGATTATAGATTTGGGAAATCTGGACTTAATTGGATATCACAAAACTCTCTGTAAATTTGGGCAGCTCATGTTAGCCTTCCTTACTCTAAAAATAGGAGGTTAGTAAGGCACTTGATTTTCTTTCTCTTCCCTCTATCTTACTTGTTCATATTGCAAAATTGAAGGATGGGGACTAAATCCAGCTATATCCTTTTACAGCAATGCTATAATCAGTTATAACCTTGGCTGATAAATACTTTTTATACCGCACAAATATTAAGACTTATTACAAAATTAAGAATCTGTCATTTCTCTTCTTAATAAACAAAACACACAGACTGAAAAAAAAACACTTGACATTTTCTTGAAAAAAAAGACAAAACAGAAGCACTTTAAAATTATTAATTATTCATACAGTAACTTTTTTTTTTAATTTTTTTACAAGAAGGGAATGTTAAAAAGCAGATGAACTGGCTTTCAAGTGCTTTCAGTTTTCCAGATTAAATGTGACATTTTCCTTTCCATAGGGAAACTAATCTAGAGGTTGAGCAATTTAAAAAACTTTTTCAGTTCACTTAGCCCAAATTAAAAATGGGGAGAATAAATCTGATTTTAAACAAAATGTAGTTTTGCTCTAGAAAATTAGAAGTAAAATAATAATTTTGGATAAAAATTATTGGATAAAATTGGATAAAATTGGATATAAAATTGGATAAAATATTGGATAAAAAAGAGAGAGGGATCTCTGTTAACTCAAACCAAAACATTCTCATTTGTCTTTCCAGTTTTAATGCTTCTATTTTTAAAATAAAAATGAAGTAAAATTAAATTTTCACCTTTTTTTAAAACAGAAATGGCTATGTTTCATTTGTTATAATGTCAAAATGAAACATTTAATAATTTTCAATATTTTGACCAGTGAGTACCCTAAATCTTTGAATGGTTCAGCTTTCTGGTCTAGCAGAATCCCCAGTTTTCATTTAAAAAAATATATAAATCAAACACACACACACACACAAAAATATATATAAAAAATCCATCAGCCATGCAGAGTGAAGAGAGAGGGATCTTTAAAACCCTGTAACAAAAAAACTAATTTAGGCACCATAAAACACAAAACAGTTTTAAAAAGGTTGGACACAGAAGAACTTCTGAAGGAAAGCTGACATCTACCCCAAATGTTCATGGTTTCACAGCTATGGTATTACCTACCACTTCTACAAGCTTCACCAAACTTTACATTTAAGTACAGATTTAAAACATATAAGGTGGCATTGTCCATGCTCTTCAGCACTTTGTAACCATCACTCCCATATGTAAAGCCCTCAGCAGCATACGTTTGTCATAGACAAAACCCACTGCTTTTCATGCATATTAACTTTTAATGATAAGGTACACACAAATTATTACACAAATAGCCATGGCTTCTTTTTTAAGGTTTACCTTTCCATATCACATTTTCTTCATATATGTTTTAAGCATATTATCATAGGACTGCTGAGGGCTATATACTTTGTGTCTGCTCTTAGAGAAAATGCTTGGTTTAGGGAAAATTAGTTGCCATGAATGGAAATTAAAATGGAAAACAAGAAGTAACAATTCCTGATGTTTCTGTTCAAATCAAACTCCTGGCAAAGTAATTTCAAGATTTTTGTTTATTTGCCCTAAGTGAAGGTTTCGACATCAACATGTGCCATCCGTTATCTACTGTGAACTATCTCTAGTCACTGTGTCTTACAGAACACAGATTTTAGTGCTATTTGTTGCTCACATTACAAGAATGACAGAGAGACATGACTTTTAAGCTGCAAGTTTACCAGTGCCTAAAGAAACAAAAGAAAGAAAGAGCTTACCTGATCACAAATAGCTTACCATCTAAGATTAAAACAGGAGGCCTGTGAGAATAGATAGCTGGCAAAGCATCTAATGAGAAGGCTTTGATCAGAATTGCACATGTACAATCAAGCTAAGCATAGTAACATTTTCTGATACTAAGGACCAGTGATTCATTTTCCAGTAGGTTACATTTTCTTATCTCATCAAATGAGACATATTAACGCAGCAAAGAGATCCTCACCACTAGCTGTGGTTGTGTGTGTTCAGAAGAAACAACATTAAAGAAAAGAAATCCTAATGTTCTGTCGCTCAAGCACAATGATCCTGTTTCCAGGAGCCAAGTTTAGTCATCATAGTTCTGTATTTGGTGCAAGTGCATCCCCGTGAGTTAAAATTAACAATTTAAAGTGTGGCAAGTCACTAATTGCATGTCAATAAACTTAGGCTATGAGTGAGTAATTTTCTATATAACACTGATATAAAAGTGCTGCTGCTGAAAGGATTGCTACCATATACCCTTGGTGACTGGCAAAACCTGTTTTCTTTTAATAGTTTTCTTCACTTAACAGTTACTCATTTCAAAATGTCCCCCTGTAACTGTGTATAATCTGCTTTGGTGCAGTGGAAATTGATTCCTTTGACACAGTTATTCTTTTAATGCTTATTCATTTGAGAGAGTTTCACTGTGGGAATGTACATTTTAGTTTGGTGCAAAATAAATTAATTCTTTTGACAGTTTTATTCTTTTAACATTTACTCATTTGAATAGAGCTATATTCCGCAAAGCTGTTAACAAGAAAATTCTAGAAAGAGGACACTGCAGGTTAAATAAGTCTACCACATTGGATACTTCAAAGAATCACAGTCTACTCTCTCATCAGTAATGTGGCACCTACACAAAAACGGAATTTATCTTTATAACTTAACCAAAAAATAACTTAGAAAAATAGGTGCTAAACTAAGTAAGATGCTCCATTGGAGATAGCATCATAATTTTTGCATGTTAGGGAGGGAGGGATGGAGGGAAAAGTCAAAGGCACCATCTTTGCCAGATGAACCCAGCTTTTTTGAAGAGAAATAAGCAACGCATTAGAAATCTCTCCTCTCAGTGTGGTAAGATCCACAGGTGAAAGGGCTCTTACCTCATTTCAGATAGTGTAAATCAGAAGCAATTCATATGCTTTGTGAGTTTGCATCATTTATGAGAGAAAAAAACAGAATTGGGCATATTCTGTAAAGGGGAGTTCAAAGTTCAAAAAGGCACTACACAAGAGAATTCTGAAAACTTATGTGAACTTTCAGGACCTAGTAAAAATTGCACTTTCTTTGAACTTAAGCCATTAATGATCAACATGGAAAATAGAAAGCACTGTATACCTTTATTTAAATGTATTTTTCTTTGTATAGTTCAAAGGCACGGTGCTTCTCAGTAAATAAGCTGAAAGGCATGCAATAAGGCCTTAACAGTTAATGTCTCACAGTACATTTCTACCAATGACCTATATACTGCTGTAAGGAAGAAAAGAGAAAGTTTATATCTTAGGGCATATTTAACCAAATAAAGAATGCAATCGTTACCTGCTTACAGTAAATAAACTCAAAATATTAGTAATTTTAGGAGCTTCACTAGCGGTGTTAATTAAGATAAAAGAATTTATACAATTCCAGTGGAATAATTAAGATTTCTGAAGTTTTACAAAACATGATAACCTAATTCACACTAATGAAGATAATTATCTTTTCTCTTAAAGAATTTCATCAGCTGCTCCTATGTGCTTTTCAAGCCATAATGGTTGTCTCAGTTTTTAAAGAACTGTGGGTTGTACTGCTTCCAGCACTTAGCAAGAAAGCATAAGTGATGTTTAAAGATAGTTAATTTGTCTTAAAATTTGTTTCCCTGGTAAAACATACAAGAATAGATTTACAAGAAATAAAGCATTCTCAATCACTATTGAATTGGAAAAATGTAGATACATATTATTTATGTCCTAAGATTTTACCTGAATTCTAAAATATGTCAGGATCCCTGACATTTGATTTTGCCTATTCAAAAAATATATGTTAATATTATAATACCTGTCTTATCTCTTAGATGATCTGTACACTGAAAATTTGACTAATCTGCAGAAGACACAGTGCTTATTTTTATTCTCATCTTTTCCTTTGTTTGAGTTTACCAGCCTGACTGCAGAATTCTTTGAAATGAAACTTGAGCAAATTTTCTTTAACATAGAGTGCTATGCTTTTTATTTCTGTTCTTATTTAACAACATCTTATCTTCTGCAGCAATTTATTTCTATGGGGAAAACTACAATAACTTGGACATTCTGTTTTGGTTATTTATATATTTATTTTTTTTTGGTCTTTTTGTTCACAGTTCCAAAGACTCCTCCAGCTAATGTAAGTGGCAGAAGTGGAAGGCGACATGAATTAGTAATAGCATGGGAGGTAAG
>VWZY01005872.1:323900-353863 GCA_013399075.1 Chloroceryle aenea | reverse complement strand
GAGAAGTGGAAGTCACTTTCTGTGCTAATCATAAATAACATACTAGATCAGAGACTTCTCTTGAGGAGGTTTCCAAACTTCTGGATAAGTCATGAAGTGTTTCAGATTCATAAAATAGACATATATATATATATATATATAAAAAAAGACATCAAATAAAGTCACAGGGGTATAATGAAAACAGATTTAGCCTATCCAACTTGAGGAGGNACAGTGTATTCTCATCTTTTCCTTTGTTTGAGTTTACCAGCCTGACTGCAGAATTCTTTGAAATGAAACTTGAGCAAATTTTCTTTAACATAGAGTGCTATGCTTTTTATTTCTGTTCTTATTTAACAACATCTTATCTTCTGCAGCAATTTATTTCTATGGGGAAAACTACAATAACTTGGACATTCTGTTTTGGTTATTTATATATTTATTTTTTTTTGGTCTTTTTGTTCACAGTTCCAAAGACTCCTCCAGCTAATGTAAGTGGCAGAAGTGGAAGGCGACATGAATTAGTAATAGCATGGGAGGTAAGGAGTGTTCTGATTAAAGGTTTTGTTTCATGTTTACTTCGAGGGCAAGTAAATAATATACTTTCCTTACTGCAAGTCTTAGAACACAAAATAAAATTCTTTATATGTGTTCTTAAGTAATGTGAATTTTCATGTGGTTTCACATGGCATTATGGTGGCAGTAGCTCCAAAGTTGTGTTAATTCATGTCTTTTCTTCTTGATCTACTGCTTGGGTTGATTTGACTTTTCTTGATCCTAAGTAAATACTACACCAGATTAAATAATAGCTATGGGAAGAGAATGAAAGCCTTATAACCTTTTTTTTTTTTAAAAAAAAATTCAAATTAAGAAAGAATTATTTTGGGAAGTATTTAATGAAAATTATTTTTTTGAAAAAATAAAAATCTGAAATAGACCTTTATTTTGAGAAGATGTTTCTTGCATCACAAATATACTTTCTTGAGTTGTAATAATTCATGTATGACAGAAGATATCATACTTCATGTTTGGCCATGCCAGTGGGCAATTGGAGAAGTGGAAGTCACTTTCTGTGCTAATCATAAATAACATACTAGATCAGAGACTTCTCTTGAGGAGGTTTCCAAACTTCTGGATAAGTCATGAAGTGTTTCAGATTCATAAAATAGACATATATATATATATATATATAAAAAAAGACATCAAATAAAGTCACAGGGGTATAATGAAAACAGATTTAGCCTATCCAACTTGAGGAGGCATTCACAGAATCACAGAATATTCATGGTTGGAAAGGACCTCCCAGATTACTGAGTCCAACCATATCCAAAACAAAACAAAAACACCTAAATACCCTGATTAAACATGACTTCAAAAACCCCAAGCCCCTCTCCATCATTTTTCAACAATCATGGTCAACAGGGGAGGTACCAGATGACTGGAGGGTGGCTAATGTGACACCTATCTACAAGAAAGGCTGGAAGGAGGTTCCAGGGAGCTACAGGTCTGTCAGCCCAACTTCAGTACCAGGAAAAGACCATGGAGAGGATCATCTTGAGTGAGCTCTCACTGCAATTGCAGGACAGTCAGGGGATCAGGGACAGACAGCATGGGTTTATGAAAGGGAGGTCTTGCTTAACCAACCTGATCTCTTTCTATGACCATGTGACTTGTCTTTCGGGTGAGGGGAAGGCTGTGGATGTTGTCTACACGGACTTTAGTAAGGCCTTTGACACAGTCTCCCACAGCATTCTCCTGGAGGAACTGGCAAAACATGGTATAGACAAATGGACTCTTCACTGGGTTAAAAAATGTCTGGATGGCCATTCCCAGAGACTTGTGATTAATGATGTGAAATCGAGCTGGGTGCCGGTCACCAGTGGTGTCCCGCAGGGCTCAGTTTTGGGGCCAGTCTTGTTTGGAATTTTTATTCATGAGCTGGACATGAGGATTGAGAGCACCCTCAGTAAGTTTGGAGATGACACCAAATTTTGTGGGTGTGTTGGTCTGCTCGAGGACAGGAAGGCTCTGCAGAGGGACCTGGACACATTGGATTGATGGGCCAAGGCCAATTGTATGAGGTACAATAAGACCAAGTGCCGGGTCCTGCATTTTGTTTACAACAATCCCAGGCAATGCCAGTTCCTTAAGTATTCTTGGATGAATGCCATCCAGCTCCATAGACTTATGAGTGCTTAGGTGCAGAAGCAAATCATTGATTACCACTTCCTGGATTATGGGGGGTTGTATTGTTCTCCATCCTTATCTTCAAGCTCAGGAGGCTGAACACCCTGGGAGCAGTTGGTATGAGACACAGAATTCTGCTTAAAAAGACACAGAATTCTGCTTAAAATGGCAACTGTTAGGACATCTGAAAAGGCTGTCTTCTGTTGGCACATCTGCCTTCTCTGGCACCAGTTACCTGAGATAGCCAAGACAGAGCTGATTTCATTTTGCTTTATAGTCTGTAACTATAAGCAGCAGCATCTCTCCTGTTGGGAGAATGACAAACAAAAAAAAATCAGGTGGTTACAGCTGTATATGTTGTAAACTGGCCTAATCTTGGTCTCTAATATCATATTAACATGTAGTATTCATATAGAGTGTCTTTATAGTGTTCTGCAGGTGACTGGAGCAGAGAGCTACTGGAGTGTGTGATATCTCCCTCCCTGTCAAGGGTAAAAGATTTCTTCCAAAAGAAACCAGAGACCCATGGGTGTCCCATCCTGCAGTACAGATACAACAGACAGTTAAGAACTAGCAATTCCTATAACATAACTTCCTCTATATATTGAGGGCTTTTCCACAAAAAACAGATGATGCTTTTTCACTTTTAGCTAAGGAGCACAAACTGCCACTGAGGCAGAAGGTGTTGATCCTTCTCCCTTTTCTTTCTGATTAACTCCTTGTTTCCATCAATACCAAATGGTGTTCTTCCTAGTGTTAATTTCAGCACACTGTTGTTTCACATACCTCTGAAACTGCAAAAAGTCATTAATCCAATTAAGATTACAAGAACTTCATGGCATTTTATCTGTGTCAAGTATAAATTGAGAAGCGAGCATATTCACATTTTTTAATTGTTTGGTGATTGCTAACTTTTCTAATTCTAGTCACCATTTCTTCAAGAGATGGTAAAAAGACAGAACACAAAACCACGCAATTAATATTGTGTTGAAATTTCTGATGAAGAACTAATCATAGCACATTGGATAACACTCCAAAACCTCCCTACAAACTACTGTTCTATCTGGTGTGGTCACTGCATCTTCATAAGGCACAATGCATGTTAAGATCTAGCACACTCAGGCTGTGCTTTTGCAGGATCCACAAAAGTTATTGGACTTACACATGCACTAGGAATTCAACAAAGTATTTTGAAGTCTGAGATGATACTGAGACGGTATATGGGTTCCTGGAAATTAAAGAAATCTCTCACCAACATAGTCTACTGAATTATTCTTGTCAGGATCAAAGAAACCTTTTTTTTTTTTACTCAGTTTTAATTCTCAGACTGTGTATTTAACATTTTCAGTGAAATTCAAGGTTCTGCTACTTCCTTTGTATTTCTGGCTTTTTTCTTAATAGCAACTTATCCATAAGTATTGCAAGGAGACGGAAAATTCCTCCTTTCCCACTCAAATCACTGGATTATGAAGTCTGTCATGTTTTTCCCTACTCTGCCTTTGAAGTCATGATTTTATTTTTCTTGGATGTGCAGCACACAGCTTCAGAAGGATGGGTAGAAAATGGTGTCTGTAAGTGAGGTGCTTGGTGATACAACATTCACTTGCAATGTGGAAGGGAGAGGATTTGGTATCCCTCGTGTACCTGCTCTGATTTACATGTTCATTAGCTGCAGATCTAGGATAGGCAGTTCAAGAGAGGAAGTTTAGACACCCTTTATTTGGCATTTCCCATAGGCCTAATATGCTGACAGCTGTTAAACATAACCTAATTTCTAAACTAGTCCACTGGCTTTATAAGAAATATAGGCAGTAAATTAGCATTAAAAAATCCATTCCTTGATCTGGACATGTAAGATATAGCTTTTGCAGTGCTCAGTCTCTGAACAAATAAATCCCTTTGCTGACTGCCTGCTTATGGTAGATGTGTCCCAGTTTAAGTGGCTAATTTTACAGATCCTCTGAGAAGAGAAAAACAAATGAGATTTTTATTTTTTTTTTCACCAGGACTCAGTTTGAGAGTTCGAACTAAATTTAGTGCTTTATATCCTCAGTCTCAAACTGAACCCTAGATTTAAATCCCTAAGACCTGACACCCCATTTGGATACAGAAATTAGACAGGCTGGCACCTAAAGCCCAAGAGAATCCCACTATAGTAAGCATCACTTCCATCATATTTTAGAAGCCCTTGACAATATGTTGTTCTGTAT
This sequence comes from Chloroceryle aenea, assembly GCA_013399075.1. Lineage (NCBI taxonomy): Eukaryota > Metazoa > Chordata > Aves > Coraciiformes > Cerylidae > Chloroceryle > Chloroceryle aenea. Next base: position 349,487 of record VWZY01005872.1, on the reverse strand, counting down.
TTTTCACAAGGTCACTGAAGGGGTTCTTCCACTAATACACTACTGGTTAAAGCATTAATCACAAAGTGGGAAATACAGAAGAAAAAAAAATTCTGAGCCCAAAAGCTTATTCAAACCCAGGATAGGACCTAATTACGGTGATTATGTGAAGAAACTCTCTTACAAGGTTTTTCTTCAGAAGTAGTTGTCCCTGCGTGTTCCCAGGCATGAGTAAAACTCTATAATGCCACTATAAGGGATCACCCTCGCACAGACAGACTAAGGTCAGCCACCAAGTGACTACTATCTAAGGAAAACCACATCTGATCACTACCTGAGCTTTATTTTTTAGCCAGTGTCAGAAGAGTTTCAGAATGGAGAAGGATTTGGATATATTGTAGCCTTCAGACCCAATGGAACACGTGGCTGGAAGGAAAAAATGGTGACATCTTCAGATGCCTCAAAGTTCATCTACAGAGATGAAAGTGTCCCACCTCTGACTCCTTTTGAGGTGAAAGTTGGTGTTTACAACAACAAAGGAGATGGTCCCTTCAGCCCTATTGTGGTCATCTGCTCAGCTGAAGGAGGTCAGTTCAACATGAAGTTAACTTGTATACTATATATTAAAGTAATTTTTATATAATGTGTCCTATTATACCATGCTTTTTCAAAACTTGTTTGCAGAAGTGCTAAGTAACATTAAACATGTTTTGCAGAGGAGGTGAACTAACTTGCCAAGGTTACCCAGAAAGCAAGTGACAAAGTTTAGGAATAGACTTCAAGCCACATCAGTACTAACCAAAAAAAAAATAAATCTCATTTAATGAAGCTTCATTCCTAATGTGAACTCTATAGTCTTAACTATAAACCAGGCTACTCTAACAACGAGCAAAGAAAGGCTGATGTTTTCTAATGCTTCTGAGATTCATGATACTTTTTTGGCTTAAAGACTAAATAAATTCACTTATGAATGGCCATTTCCTAGTTAATGGATATTAAAAGAGCATGGAATACAATTTTGTTCTTTTTTTTTTCCTCTTTTTTTAGTTCGTTAGTATGAAAGTACCAAGTTTATGTTAATGTCCAAATATTCAATGTGAATTAGAGGAATAGTTCAGAAGAATAAATGAAAAATCTTTTGTGAAAATTTATATATCAACCTGATGTAACTCTCAGTAGTATTTTGTGGGAAAAAAACCAAACCAAACCAAATCAAACCAAATCAAAAAAAAAAACAAAAAAAAACCAAAACCACTCATTTGTACTAGTAAAAGAAATTGTTCTGTATTGACAAGAGCCAGTGTATGGAAATGTCTATACATACAAAAGGTAAATTAATTTTATCCACAGGAATATTGTAAGCAGCTTCATTACTGGAAGTTACATAGTTCTGTTCTTCTTTACTATACTATCTTTCACTTACCCCATTGTCTCCTGTTAAGAAAATAAGATAAACACAGTCCTAGTACAGATGGGAGGAATTTCATGCCATCTCTACAAAATGTAGTGTGAAGGTAATGGAACTTCATGTGAAGATGGAAAACATTAAATGTTAATCTGTATTGGCCCACAATAAATGTAATTTTGGAGCCATGATGTAGCAGAGATTATCTACTACTATACTCTCACAGTAATTATAGAGGTTGGAAATGCTGTTTTTGTAAAGCAGTTCCATTAATTTGCTTGTTTTCCACTGTTGGGATCAGCATTATCAAGTACTACCATCATAATGAAAACAATTCTATTTTCAAATATAAAAATTGCCCAGTAAAACTTGGAAAATTTGCACTTGAATTCCCTGTTCCTCAATGGAAAGACATACTGTGAGATTAATCAATGGTGAAGTTTTTATTATTTAACAATTTCATACTCTAATTAGAAGTTCAATGAAAATCAAACTTTTCAAGGGAAGGAAGAGGAAACTTTAATAGATCATTTGTTTATTTATTTATTTATTCTAAATAGGAAAAGCTATTTTAACAAAAGCTGAATGGTGAATTGTAATAAGTAGTCCTTTGCTTGTTACTTAAACAAGACTGGAAATGGGAAAATCAGTAACATGTAAAGCAATTTGTTTACATTGTAAAGCAATTTGTTTACATTTTCTTTTTAATATGAGCTTTACAAATTACCGTAATGGAATTACTAAAATTAACTTTCTCTCTATGCTCACAGTGACTATCTCTAGAAATGAACTTTTCTGATTACAATTCAGCCTCTTGAAAATACCTACCCATCATAACTTTGCTAATTCAGTCTCTCTGTGTCGGGGCACTATACTTTCCTCTGGTATGAAGAATTCTATGGGGCTAAATACTTTATAGGATGTCTATCTGAGGAAAAAATATGGGATGCTGTGACAATACTGTACAAAATTAATTTATAGAAAGGTTTTCTCCAGAATAACCCTAAGTGATATACTGAAAATTTAAAGGAATAATGAAACAGTTTATTAGAGTTAAGTTCTGGACAATACAGAGACTGAGGACAACAGACATTTCAGCTCGCTATGAAAAAAAGGGGAAAATGGTTTTGAAAGAAGCGTGGGCTTTCACAGTTAAGGAGCTAAACAAGTAAAGGCATATTTTCTCAAGTATTTCTTCTGAAGAGGACATATTAAAGAAAACCCTTAGCTTACTTGCTTTTCATCACATGCTAATTCACTGCTCTGCAAACATCTAGAATAAAGGCCTAGAAAAAAAAAAAGTACAAGTTAAGGAAAGTTATGTTACACATTAGAAGGTTTCCCATGTCTACAGATGCATCTACAATTGTTTACTGGCACAGCAGATTTTTCTAAAGAAGTTTAAGACCTGTTGCCTCTGCTAAGTACATGGGAAAAAACCCCAAGAGTTTATATAGGACAGGTTCTGGGCAATGAAGAAATTTGTCTTTTATTAAGATTGACTGAATGAATGCATCTTTCTTTTCCGTATGACTCTGACTGCATACTGTGTGCTTTCTGGTCTACATTCAGAGCATATCTGTGGTGGCTCTGAGTTGTGCCAAGGCAAGCTGCTTGGCAGGTGGTATTAAGATGATCCCCTTTGTGAACACAACTGACAGCCCTCTGATTAAATAAAGTGTCTCTGACAGAGGCAAAAGGCTAAAAAAATGACCTTCTGAGTAAATATTCTCAGAAAACATGAGCAAAACACTGAGCACTTTTTCATAAGTAGAGGGGCTAATCCTTTTATCTCTAAGTCAGATATTTAGAAGCTAGTATGATACCAATGGTTACTGAGGGATCAATGATGATGAAAACCCAAAGTTGATGGAGGGAAAAAGTCTGTGTAGTTATAGATGTTTTAAGACATTTCTTTTCCTTCACTGGCCTTTTGACTCCATACAAAACTTTATCAGGATACAGCTCATGGGAGAGACTATCCAGGAGCTTAAAGATGCAGATGAATGTACTGGAAGAATATAGACTTGAATGGAGAAGCAGATAAAAAGGCTGTACAAAACTAGGTGAATAACGCAGGAGGAAAAGATGTATTAATGCAGTAGACAGGTTTGAAAGAGGAGTCTTTCCTGGAGACCTTAGAAAAGGGAGAAAGCAAACAAACAAGGAGAGAAGAAGTAAAGGAGTGGTCAGATGTTTTAGTGAAGTAAAAGAGGTTATGAGAGTCAGGGACACATTCTGAAAAGGGAATGAGGATGATGCACAGAAGATGAAGAATGGAAAAAAAATGCACAATTATTTTAAGTAAGAAGGCGGAACAGAAGGACACAACCGACATGTTCCGGCACCAGGGAAAGACAATCTTGAACCTTTCATAAAGGAACCCGTTCATAAGAGAAAGATACACTAGAGCACATGGAGAGCACAGTAAGTCAGAAGAAAGGTTGCAATGCACAAGCCTTTGCACAAAACCAAAAAGGAGCATGAACAGAGCAGAGAGAAATCTTTTGACTATACTTTCTACTAAGTAAATAATGGTATCAGATTTATGCTAGAACATAGTGAAACAAAGCACTGAAATTCAGTGGAGGCACAGATGGTTTGGATTCATAGAGATTGCAAAGGCACAAGATATTGAAAATAAAACAATGAATAAAAGCAGTGTTAAGCACTGTTTGTTTTAGTATTTATATAATATTTGGAAATTTTTCCTGATGACTACATTCTACATAAATACTAAGGGGCTAAGAATGCCAAGACTACTAACACAATCTTGAGGTATCAGAGAAATCATATGCAATCTCTATGTTTTAATTCACTTGAAGAGGAAAACTGGGAAAAACAGGAATATTGCAACGGAGAAGGAAATTCATGGGAGTGTAAAGGTATGACTGCAAGAAGATTGAAAAGGCTGTACTGATAAGAGTGATGGTCAGGTACACCTGCTTTATAGCAAGCATGACTAGACAAAATATGAGCTACATAGAATAGACAAACTAAGAAAAAAACAGTTGGATGTCATAACCCGCTGATGACGTGATAACACATCAGGAAATACAAAACCACTGTTTGGGTAAAACAGAATATCCTTGCATTCCATGTCATTTCGGAAAAGGGCAACTGAAGAAACTGGGAGTCAAACTAAGGTCAGTTGCTGATTGCTCTGATGAGTTTGGATACTGAGAAACACCTTTCTAATTTTAGATAAATATTACAGGACACTGTTATTTATGAGAGAATTTAGCTGCTCAGAGTAACTTGGACAGTATATATGACCTTGTGTTCCAGCTGTGATAATTAGCAGAATCTTTATCCAGTACTGACTGAGAAAAAATAATGGTACTACATTCTTGATTTTTTCATTAGTAATTTAGAAACTATGTAAATGCTGATCATAATAAATAACAGTGGAGCACGTCATCATTAAATTGTAGGAAATTACTTAATAAATTGGAATTAACAGTTGAGACTAGAAATGAAAATCATTTGGAATGTCTCTAAGCCAAAGGTGTAAAATCTATCTAAAGTTTACACTGCAAGAAAAAGAGAAAGAAAAAGAGGCAACCCAACTGATTTCAAGATGGCCTTTTATAAAGGGTTTTTTGAAGATTGCCACAAGGGGTTATACAGAATCAGTTCTGTTAATTTCAGTATCTTATCTATCTTCTCCTTTAGGCATCTGACAAAATTATCTCCACAAAAACTGGAAAGGTCTATAACTTTGATAAACAGTGTAGTGAGTACTACTAAAAGCTTCTAGATATGAAACAGAGAGTCCTGAGCAGTACAAAGTAAAGCCCGAAGACTCTCAGTCTTGCTGTTTAAAACCTCCTGAGAGACCCTAGATGTACTTCTGCAATGTATACAAGATGTAATCATACTGCACAGAGGTTTTGTTCTTGCTTTGTATGCATTTTTACTAATTCACTGAGCAGATGGAGAACCAAATCTCTTGGTTGTCTGAAAGGCAAAGAGCCACATAACAGCATTCACAAGTTTGATCCTTCATAACTAGAAGGTTTGCATCAAGCCAGCTAGAGAATGATGTGATATTAAAGACAGTGCAGAGTGAAGGATTGTTCTTGTTAGTCCCATCTTCCCTCACTTTTCATTGTGAACCCTCGCTTGAATAAATAAATAACCCTTTCCTTTTCATTTAGAGGAAAGAATAGGCAATTACTTTTAATATACAGCCTCCATGTCTTTAATTAAAACCTTACATTCATGAAGTGAGTTCCTGTGGTTCATTTCACAGCTAAAGATGAGCTACTGAGGTTTAGGTGAACCTGAAAATTAATAAATCAGCATATTAACTGTAAACTACTGTGGTTTATTTCCTGTTTCTGCCAGTTGATCCACCTGGAGAGATACTGTGAAGGTTCAGCTAGAGCTGTCTCTAATGATTTTTTAAAGAGCAAAATCACAATCCTGACATGTAGGAGTTTATTAAGCATTAGATTGATTAATGCCACTAGCTCCCATGGGAAGTCAGATGTGCAATCAATACAATAGGCACATGCCCTTCTCAGGTGCTGAGGATAACTCTGGCTACTGCATCTCTTGGTGGAGATGAACTGTTTATATATATGAAGATGACAACCCTCCTTTAAACTTCTAATCTAACAAAGCCTGAATTGTATCAGTCTGTTTGTCCAACTTCTACTTGTGTGCAAAGATGAGTGAGCCATATGTATGTAACAAGCTGGAAGTCTTCCCAGAATCAGGCAGCTCCTCATTCCCATGTGACACTCCACTGTGTAATAAATCCAGGTTATTCCATGGAGAAGGGAGAGCCACAGTAGGATGTATACTGTGAGCATGTGTGCAGGAGTAGGCTTCAGAATATCCACCTGACAATTAAGAATATTTCATCACTAAATAAAAGAGGTCCAGGGCAGAGGTCAGCACTAAAGACCTAATCACTGCTTCCTTGATAGCTCACTTCCTCGTCCTTCTAATTTTTTACTGTTTTAAAGTCCTGTTCAATGACACTGGTCAGAATGGAGGTGACACTAGAAAGTACTTGAGGAAAAGTGAGATGTCTGAGGGCCTGCATAGGAAAGAATCAGACATGTCATTTTTGGTGGTTTTGGAAATCAGACTTTTCCCTTTTCAGAACAAGACTCTGAAGAAAGTCTTATCCTGCAGGCTGTCATGCCATCATAGATCTGGTGGAGTAGCCAAACCAGAGAAACACATCAAACAGGCAGAGAAGTGGAGCTGAACATAACACCTCTTGGCTTTTCTCAGGAATTAAAACAATATACTGGAAGCCCTCTGATTTGGAAGATAGTCCCTGGGGCTATTTCCATAAAGGGAGCAAATGCCACCACTTTCATTACCTCTAGGTTGACACAAAAGGGATAATTCCTTGTTATTTTCCTTCAGTTACAACTCTTTTGCAGATTTTTCCACAGAAATAAATTACGCAGTCATGGATTCTGGCTGAAGTCCCAAAATCTCAACTATGTGGAACTGTCTGGACTCGTAATGCAATTACCCAAGCTGAGGTTCTTAGCTTCAAATGAGAGCTCGGATTTTTAATTAGGACAGCATGTAAAAAACCTTTCTGGAGTCAGAATGGGAAGTGAATGGATATTAAGTGATTGGATGAAGCGTCCTGACCCAGACTCTGTCCCACAGTAGAGTTAAAACAATAGAAACATGAATAGGCCCTCAGACTTGTTTTTTTAAGTTTGATTCTGTGGAAGTCTTTCAGGATGAATATTTGAGAAAAACAGTTCATAAATAGGGAAAAACCATCATAAATAGGGAGAACACAATGAGGACTAGTAACTAACTCTTCTTTCTCTTACTTGCCAGTATCAAAATTCAGGATTCCCTTGCTGACCATTAGATTAATGCAATTAGTGTAATTCCTTGTCATGCTGTTTTATAGCCATTGCAAAGACCTACAGATTTAACATATATCCTTACTGTGATTGCAGCACACAAAAAAAATAATATTTCATGGACATTGCACACAGCTTTTGAGAACTTGTCATGATGCATCTTTAATTTAATCGGGGAATATTAAAAGGACCATTAAAGATGTTGGCCTTGTTTTTTTTTTGTTTCAAGCAGTATGACCTCAGGCAACACATATAAGTTTAGCATAATGCCGAGATATTAACAAAAGAATATCATTATAAAATCAGTGACCATTATAGAAAAACCTAATGAACCTGTCCAACTTATTATTAGTTTTAGACACACAGAATAAAGCATGACATTGGAGTGAACCACAGACTGTATTATATCAACAGAAATTATATGGTCCTCATCTTATCTGAATCAATAAAAAAATGATATTTAGTCTCCATAAACTTTCAGACAGTCATAATATACATTAGTCCTAAACATATAATTTCTGTTCTTTTGCTGAACACTTACATTCTCATTGTCTAATATCAGTGAAACTGCACTGAATAATTTCTGGGTATGTTAGAAATGCTTTTTCTTCACATGAAAAAATTCAAAGTATTTCTACTCCATTTATTGAAAACAATTTAAAAATAAATCAGAAAATATTCTGTGTTTCTATTCTAAGCAATATATAAACCACCTCTAGTGAGTGCTATGAAGAGGAAATGATTTCTACATTTATAGTAAAGACTGCCAACCAATATTTTGTGTACATCTTAAATTATTTATCCCACTGCCTCTCTTCTGACAACAAGGTAATTGCTTCAATAATACAAAAAAACTAGAAAATAGCTTTTGCCACACAAATCTTAGTAGAACACAAAATAGAAAGCAGGCTGTAACTATTGAACAGAAAATCGTATTATGAGGAGTATTTTTCTTCACAGCACAATTCTTTCCATATTGAATTCAGAATATCATTTCACTTAGTTCTGGAGATATTTTTTATTATTCTTTGTTACCCAAAAATTTCCATACATATTTTATACTTATTAGTAATACTCATTGTTAGTGAACACCATTTTGCATCACATCAGAAATGCTTCTTTTCTTTAGAAGTAAATAAAAAAAAAAAATCAAAAAGAGCTGAAAACATTAAAAACCTGACCTCAGAAAGGATGAAAAATTCATACAAGCCATATCAGAGACAAAGTGTACAGCAGCAGTGCCAGAATGATGCCTGCAATATGATCAGAGAAAGGACAGCAGCTAATGAGTCAAGGCTGGTATTAGGCATCTTACTAAGGCAGTTTGATCAATGAGAAAAATGTACCTTTTTAACTCAGACTGTTCCATAAGGAAAGTCCTTTTCTGTAACCCTGTTAAATGAACAAACCCCCCACGTTTTTTAGAAATCTCTTTCATGTGCCTCCCTATAACATAAAAGCCAAGACCTCTGCCTGCCCTTCAAGAGCAGATCAACATATTAGAAATGTAATGAGGAACATTAGACCAAGGAAGAAGTCACAGGCTCTGTGACTGCAGGGAAATGTGATTTCACCTGTTTGCTGAGCAAGTTAACTACACCAGAATGGCAGAGAAATGCCCCTACTGTGTGCTTCACTATGTTCAAGCTTTATCTCCACAGCTTGTCTTAAGTAAATTTTCAGCAATATATAGACAATAAAGCAAAAGATCCAAAAGATTTCCTCAACTCATGTCTCAGTTTGATATGTGACAACTTTTGGACACTCTTCACTCCCAGTGCACTAACTGATGATATAAATTGGTGGTATTTTCAATGGCCTCTCATGGCAGATCTCTATGTACACTTACCCAACTTCCCAATCACTAAAATAATTTTGAGCTCTGTAAAGAGTTCAGTGATATGAAAATGCAAAGTAAAGCATGCCTGTGGCAACACTGTTGGGCAGATGTGATGCATAAAGCATCCTGCAGCCTGGACGTACACCAGCAGCACTGAAAGACACCTGCCCTGCTTGGATGGTAGGGAGAGTCCTCTGCTCCAGATAACCAGAAGGTCAGGACTGCAGAGTGTCCTATGAATAGCATGGAGATAGAAACATGAACATAAGGTCAATGGTAACAGCACAGGTAGTCAGAAGGAAAAATCCTCAAGTCATGTTTGTAGAAAATGTGCATCCCAGGCCAAAAACAATAAATGCTTCACAGCAGAGAGAAGATGGCATGCCCCAAAAACTGGTGCTTGTGACTTCAAGGACCTAATAAAAGAGCCCTAAAATTTTCTGTTATATAGCATTTCACTACCAACCTGGATATCACTTCCTATTTGGTATAACCCCAGAGAAGGACTGACTGAGTACCCTTGCAAGATACCGCTCACCTTTAGCTCAAAGAATGTCACTAAAAAGCCAGGAAGAGAATGAATGCTCCATTTATTGCTGAAGTTATGTTGATCAAGGGTATGAAAGGGGTGTGTGGAGGAGGGAACATTTACAAATATTAAAGTTTTTTTTAAAAAATCATAGACAACACATTCTGCAGTTTGCTGCACCTGTCATCGGTGATGAGATATTGATGTAGCATGACACAAATAAAGAAGTACAACAATAATAATCTCTTCATCTTGTTCAGTTTTTCATATTCCCTGTAAGTGTCATACCTTCTTGTGAGTATTAAGGTAGAATGAAGGAAGTAAATGACAGTTTCAAACAGAGTGGTTTTGATAAATACAAGCTGTTACAGTGGAGGTTTATTGTTTCAATTTTTCTTAATACAGAACCCACTGCTGCTCCCATCGATGTCAAAGCTACAAGTTTGTCTGTATCAGAGATTCTCGTTGCGTGGAAACATATTAAAGAAAGCCTAGGAAGACCACAGGGATTTGAGGTATGAACACAGAATATCATAATGAGAAGTCTTGTTGCTGTTGCTAGCATTGCATTTTGTTAACATGTGCAGTAGTGAAACTTCAAGAGCAATTATGCTCAGTTTAGCATACATATGACTAGATGTAGAACAACGGTCACAGCTGTAGCACCAGAACATCTTTTATTTATTTGTGCTTAAAAACTGTTCAACACCAGTTCTTATAACATCTCTTTGACACTTCAAAAAGAGCTGAAAGAACTGCTAGTGACCCAGCATGCCTCTTTCACAGTCTGGGGAAGATTAGGTATTGACTGTTTTCAGCTCTAAGTGACCAGTTCAAACTTGTTATTTACTGAGAGCAATCAACACAGAGAAAGGAAAAGTCCTCTGCCATCCATTTGCTTTCATCCTGCAGTGGCTGGGGGACATCTGCTGGGCAGATCATAAAAGGTCGTATGTCAGCAAGGGAAGAAGCAGCCTCACAGTCCACAAATCTCTGCTTAGAGACAGCCCTTCCTGATTCCGGAAAGAGAACTGGCCCTGGCAAAACACCTACTCACACCTTTGGATTCATTTACAGCATTGGATCCATTATACACCCTCCAGGAACTGATGAAATCTAGAACTAAATCTATCCTTTGGGGCCACCACCAACCATTCAGACCTTGTGGAGCTATGCTGCTCCTAATAACTGAAATATCTCAGCTGGACTCAATCTTTTGATTTTGGAGTGCAGGTTATTTGACATGCTTTAGTCGTTTAGAGAGTGCTGACTCTTTCTTGATTCTCTACAATAACAATGAAAAGAGGGTAAGCATGTAGATCTAAGGCAGATACCAACCATATGGATGTCTAAAGACCAGTTTCCCTTGCTACTAACCTTTGTCTTCAATTTCCAGGCTAGTCATTTATCCTCTGAAATAACTTACTTGCTACGCCCCATCCTTTTCTCTTTAGAAAGGTGGCTGTTTCATTACTCCCTCTCAGGTATCTTGAGGTCTTTTAAATTACACCTACTCTTTTCAGTTTTATCCTCATTACATTGATCACATTGATTCTCAAAATGTTTTATTAACCTCCTTTTACATATTTTAAAATGAAAAATAGATTTTCTTTCTACAATTTCCCTTAGCTTTACAGGTGTGTCTATTGATAGCTGGCTGATACAGGTAGGACAGAGGTCTCTCTTTGCATCAAGGATGGTCTTCCTGGCTTGGAAAGTGTTTAGACCTTTGGAGTTCAGCATACTCTGACTCCAACAATAATAGTCACCTGCTCTATGTCTCTCATGCACTTCTTAGGAATGAATTTGGAAATTGTTATTGACACAGCAGGGGTTATTAACATCATACCTTATTATTCATTTGGGTTCTCACTGTGCTGCACACTAATACTGAGGAATGTGCTGCACACCAATATTGAGGAATAAATATTTCAAGCCAGGGATCTGTAGTACAGAGAGAAAAAAAAAACACAAAAGCAAATTAAACAAAAAACACCAAAAACAAACAAACAAACAAACAAACAAACCACCTAAACTTCTTTCTACTTCATCTCATGAGCAAATTAGAGGAGCCTTCTGAGGTACTACTTTTATCTGAGGAGAGCAGAGTGGGTTTTTTTTAATTCCTTCCCATGCTGTTTTTCTCTCTTCATTCATTTAGGCACAATTTCTCTGCGTACTTTCTGACAGATGCATCTTTCAGGGAGTAGTTTGCCCTTTTCTGTCCTCATTCCCAGGAAGAATTATGATCACAGCAGCCCTTAGTAAACAGAAAAGTAAATGCTGCTGTCCTACATAATTCAGCAGAACAGAACAGAGTCTGAGGACAGTATCGCTAGATCTTTTCTGTTCCATTTTTGGGAAGGATTTCATCATAAAGGAGATAATGACTTACAGGATCTGCACAGTGAGTTAGTGGATTACAGTACTCACTTAGCAACCTAAGTCCACACTATCATCTCAGTTTTGCTAACATACTGACAGTTTCTCTTTAAAGCATCACCTCGGTGCAAAAAAGAAGGACACTATAGCAAGACACTGGGGATGAACTCCCCTCCTGAAAAAAATACAAACCCAAATAAGTACAGAGTAGCTTTATGCTTTCCATATCACTTTCTTCAGCTTCTGTGAACCCTATTTTAATTTAAAAACCGATTCTGAAAGTTTTATCATATGTAGCACACTGCAGAACATAGCCTGTAGTACTGCCTTAATCCACAAATAATGTACAGAAATCCAGTGACTTTGATAAAAAGATTATTTTTTTTTTAACAGTTACTTCTTAATGTAGAACTGTTGTGGAACACGAGTAACATGTTGCCTTCAATTTAAATTGAATGCAAAATAATCTGACTAGTCAGTCTTGTTTCATCTCTCAATTTGTATTCTGCCTGTGGTCACCACAGCAGTGACAACCACCTACACGGTATTCACCTTTGCTTGCTTTTAGCAACAGCATTATAGAAGAGGGGGTTATTTTTTCAGCATTGTTTGGGCTCTAATCAACAGAAGTGACAAAATATTTACTACATATGGACAAGTTTGCAGTGACCCATTTTCACTCTGGCCCGGTTGGCTTTTTGTACTAAGGAGTAAGAAAGACAAAGTAACATCTAATTTCACATTGTCATCCCTGAAAGACAGTGTTAACTGTTATGTCACTTGAGTTTTATGTAAGGTTTGTTGTACTCATTTGCATCTTCCAAAGCACATATTATTCCTGACTTCGGTACAGGTTTGTCAGCTGTCCTCCAGACCTTACTAAATATAGCCAGCAACAATCTGGTATGCCCACAAACAACGTGACCCATTTTGCTACTTACAATTTTGCTCCTGGCTTTCTAGAGCCAGCTTTTCACTACTTCCATTACATTTCCACCCTTGCTACTGTCCACCTGTGCAACTTTGGGCAAGTCACTTTACCTTCCTGACTATTTCCCTGTTGGTTCATCATCAGACTTCACTATATGGATATTAGGTGTTGGGTTAGGGATATGAGTTTGACATTTTTCTGCCAGAGACCCAAGGACTTGCACTGATGCAGTTTTGCAAAGTCAATGTTTGCCTGTTTCAGAGCCCCACTAAGGGCTTTCACTGAGACAGTTTAAGAGTTAGAATTGATTTATTAAAGCAACAGATGTGGTAGATTTTGTCATTGAAAAATGCACTAACTGAAAAATTGAGCTTAAGTTAGTAATTCCTGGGTAACACTTGGCAAAGATGGAGGTGCAAGTCTTTGCAATAGGGCTAATATCTCCTGCTAGCAGAAGTTATGCCATATATTGAAGGCACAATTCTTACTAAGAAAGTATCCCTGTCTTGGGTGGGGGAAGAGTACAGCCTGTCAACAGTCTGTGTGACATCTTCAGTCTTCTCCAACCTCTGCTCTCCTTCTCCCCGCTCCCCCGCCAGGTACTCCCCTCATGTTCTTTATATCCTGATCCCATCCCTTACTCTCATGTGACGTCTAGCATGATTTGGATAAAGAGTTGAGTAACATAACTATATATGTTTAGTATGTACTTCAGTAGGCTCATTACCCTATTAAGGGGTGTACACTTTAATATGCATTTTGCAGATAATTACGCAAAGGTCTTCATTCAGACACTATAGCCTTCAAAGTCAAAATAGGGTCTCCAGGACAAGTGCTGTCTCTCACTACCTGTTTATGCAGTGTTTAGTACTATATGGGTCTCATCATTTTAGTGTCAAGTTTGTAAAGATGTGTTACAAGTAAAAAGGAATGTGCCCAAGATCTAATAAGCATTGGAGGTTTAATCCTAGTGTGTGAATAAATGGTTATTGATTCTTTTTTTTTATCAAGATCTACCTAGGTGTTACTTCAGATGCCAACAGGTTTGGTGAATTATTCAGCTAGCAAAATACCTCAGTGAATCACACTCTTCAACAAGTGGTGACTACAGCTAGATTGGCTGACTGAGATGTAATTAATTTAGGAATTAAAGCAACAGCATTTCAACATGAGATAATTCAGGCACAAAAAGAAATTTATATGAATTTTACAACTGAAAGAGTAGACTTTGAGTTAGCACAAACTGATATACCCTTGATCAAAGTTAACAGGTCACTTCACTCAAATGAAGATATGACCTTACATGTAAACTTTTGCAGCCAAGCCTTTTTAGATTTTTATTTTATTTTATTCTATTTATTTTATTTTTATATAGCAGTCCTAGTGCAATTATAAAAGGTCAATATTGTATTTACTGGTCTTATTTTCCTATGAACCCCTTATGGACCCCTTGGGTTTTTTAGTTCATCATTTTCTGGGATATGTTCACAAGGATTCTGTATTGTCCATGATCTTTTTCTCAGAGGAAAAGTTATCCAGATATAATATGAATAACTTATTATGAAATAACCAACTTCACAGAAAAGGTCAAAATGTGGAATAAATGCAAGTAGGTCTCAGCATGAATAATGGTAAGCTGAATACAGGTCTTTGAATGGCACATTAATGACATCTCCTGCCAGGGAAAATAGGGTTCCATGAGAATTACCTTACTTGTGTAGGTCACCTAGATACATTAAAAAGAGACAGTACTGCTGCCTTTTTTTTTTTTTTTCAAATATGCCCTGAAAATACTTGGCCTCTGAGGAAAAAACCCAGTCATATTCCAAACCCAGCTCTGTAACATCTTTGAGATTATAAGCCCTAGATACCAGAAATATTAACTAAAAACCACCAAATATAATTTCGGGGGTTTATATCTGAAAAGGAATAGCATAAACATGCTATCAAAATTGGATTTACCAGAAACCTGCTTATATCCAAGAAGTAAAATTTAATCTACTTTCTTCTTTTTCTTTAAATAAGATTTTTCAGAAGAATGAAAGATTTACTTAAGTGTTCTGTCATTTCCTATTCATTACACTGATAAGAAATCTCATGGCTCTGAGTTGCACAGGGCCAGAGTAGGAATATTGCTCACTTTTTAACAGATGAGGTCAGAGCTTTCCAGTGTGAAGGTAGATATTCTGGTGACCTACCAGAGGATGAGCTCTCCTTGAATTCTCTGAAATATCTTTGACTCCCTAACAAATTTCATCCTCTGATCTTCCATCTTATAGTTACTTCTCATGCTAGTAGTACGCAGTAATTCAACATGCTTCAGGTAATACAGTGATATTTTGAGTCTTGCTTGAAGTGAGAATTGCTTGGCTCTGAGGTTATGTTGCAAATCCATTTTTAAAAGGGCCTGATGAGGCAGAAATGGCAAAAAGACCCTCCATGGGATAACAGGAATGAACTTCTGGAAGCATGGACTTCCCAGATGCCTATATTAATTCTTCACTTGGTCACTTGTTGGCAGGTTGGCTACTGGAAGGATATGGAGCAGGAAGAAGCAGCAGAAAAGGTCAAAACTGAGGGAAATGAGTCATCCATCCTCCTGACAGGATTAGAAGGCAACACATTATACCACCTAACAGTGAGGGCATACAACGCTGCAGGGTATGGACCACCTAGCACTGCTGTGCGTGCAGCAACCAAAAAGTCCCGTAAGTGACCTCACTACCTTTTCTCAAAGAGAGAATTCTGGAACCAACTTTGGCCCTCTTGGGTTTTCCTTTAGTAAGAGTGTATAATAATCAGGAATTATGTACAATTTTGATTTATGGCTTTGCTTTGGTATTTAGATATGAATTCATATGACTTTGCATTCATAACTAGGTCTATCTTCCTAGCAATATTTTTGACAAAGAAGGGACATACACCACGAATACACCACAAATGACAATTCTGATGCAAAAAAAGAGAAAACCTTAAAAAATTCCAGTTAGACTTGGGAGTCTACTAACACAACCACTTCTAAATGTCATGAAAGACTCAAATACTTTCATTTTTAAGAAACTACATATAAAATAAATTTATATACATGAGGTTTTTTTTCTCCTCAGCTCCCAGTCAAGCACCAAGCAATATTATGTGGATACAGGATGGCTCTCATGTGTCTCTTGGATGGGAGCCAGTCAGACCACTAGCTAATGAATCTGATGTAATGGGATACAAGGTCAGTGCTTCCCCTTCCTTGCTCACCTTTGTCTCTTCCAAATGACTACTCATCTTCCTTTTTGTTTTTGTTTTTTTCCTTTCTTGTTTTTCTGTGTAAGTATGCTATACAGACTCTTTGCAATCCATTTCCACCATGAAAAGCAATAAATAACACTGAAAAGGGCAAAACATCCCAATATTTTCTGTGTTGTGATTTTAGATTTAGATTTAGAGAAACACAGAAGAATGATGCATCTTACATTGTCATTAAAATTAATATTTTTATGAAGCAGAAACAGAAATACTTCGGTTTGTTTTGTGATCATGTCAGTGATGTTCAATGATAAGTGACAATAACATCTGGCATTTAAGGTTTCAAGTTTTAAAGAGTAAAATCCAGATTAAATCTTAAATAACAAGTTATAAAATGCAGTGGAATTCACCACAATCTTTCTACTCAAAGAAGAATGTTTTCAGTGTTTTTACAAAGATATGGAGTTGGGTTATTTTGAAGAACATATATGATCATTTTTATAGACTAGAATATAATATTCCCTCTGATAAATCTGGAAATACCATCAAGAAAGTGTAAGATGGCTCAAAATAACCAGAAACAGCTCTAACCTTTATCAGAATAGTTGAGATTCTGAAAAAGTTGAGCTGACTACTTTGGTTTTTCTACACCTCTCTGAACTTTCCAATTTTGTCTGATAGAAACTCTTACAAAGAAGAACCAAAAAGACATCTATGTACTCACTTGCTTTCCTCCCACACACCATAAGCTAGCAACTGAGTTTCACAGGAGATGCCAGGCCAGGTCTGAGTTATTCTCAGATGACTTAGCTAGCTAAGGTAAACACAGTAAGGACATTATTTAGAGCATTTTCTTTACATTTGAAGTTGCCTTCTTGAGCCTAAAATGTGAATATCTACATGAATTTTGGGGTAAGAATTTGAATCAAATGAAACCCAAAATATATTTTGAAGAAATTTTTGAGAAATAGATTGTACAACTCCTAAAGCTAGAGAGAGCAAATGCTTTATCTTCACTCTAGATCATAATCAATGTCATTTCACATTAATTAATTGCTAATACACTTTGCTATTACTGTTTTTAAGCCATTGGGGGGAGTGGAGAGTAAGAGCATACGACTGTTCAAATGTAATGTCAAGAAATTCTTAATGAAACCATGAAGCAGTTTACATTTCAGTGACCACTGTCTACACAAAATGTCTGGCACATAACACAAATGACCACTATGACCACTATCTGCTTTACTGATCACAGGTATTATTTAGGCAAGAAGGCCAGAGAGACAGTCAAGTTATAGAAACACAGAAAACCTCTGCAGTGGTACTTCTTCCTGATGTTGGTGTCTACATCATTGAGGTCTGTGCAGTAAGTGAAGGAGGCGATGGGACTGCAAGTCCCCAGATAAGAGTTCCATCCTTTTCAGGTACGTTTACACTTTTATTTGGAAGAGTGGTGGTTGTACCAATGATCATTAACTCTATTATTCTCTACCTCAAAAAAATGTTCTCAAAATTTTCTAGCTATTAGGTGAAATCATTAATCAGTCTTCAGTTCTATGATGAAACAAAGGTACTTAGTGTCATTTCATCGAATCATAGAAAGGTTTCGTTTGGAAGGGACCTTAAATATCATACAGTTCTAACCCTCCCTGCCATGGGCAGGGACACATTCCACTAGATCGGGTTGCTCAAAGCACCATCCAGCCTGGTACAGAACACTTCCAGAGATGGGGCATCTACAACTTCTCTGGGCAACCTATTCCAGTGCCTCACCACTCTCACAGCAAAGAATTTCTTCCTAATATTTAATCTCAGTCTAACCTCTTTCAGTTTAAAGCCTTTACCCCTTGTCCTACCTCTATGTACCTGTGTAAAAAGTCCCTCTCCACCTTTCTTGTAGGTCCCCTTTAGATACTGGAAAGCCGCAATAAGGTCTTCCCAGAGCCTTCTCTTCTCCAGGCTGAATAGACCCAACTGTCTCTGTCTTCACAGGAGAGGTGCTCCAGCCCCCTGATCATCTTTGTGGCCCTATTCTGGACTTGCTTCAACAGGTCCATGTCCCTTTTTTATTGGGATCACCAGAACAGAACCTGTGCAATATGTTGAAAGACTTTCTCAGTATTACACAGGGAAGAAAGAGACTGAATGATTAGTAGCAAGAACAACCAGAAAATAACATTATCTTTTGGGTAAACACAATGAGGAATCTTAACTCTAACTTTCTGCTAACATTTTAGAAGTCTACTAAATGTTGCTTTTTAGACCTTAAGGAGTACTATACAAAAGATGTGAGCCTGAATCTTCTATACAGGGCTAAAATTTCAGATCTAGTCTAGTACAAGCTACAATGCTATCATCAGAATGCAGAATTGCCAACCCTTATGGAATACTTGTTTCAAGTATCTTTTGAGCTGTAATCTCAAGGCCACAAAATCTTTTATTCCCTGTAACCTGATATTTTTATATTAGACTATGCTCCACAGATCAATTCCACTTAGGACAACTGTGGTTCAAAGAAACCCATTCTGGTTCTGTTCTGGTCCTGTGATCTATTGCCACCATAGGTCCGTTGCAGATTTCCCCTTTGAAGAACTTTTTAGGGGACTGCTGTGTTCTAAAAACACTACTGAGATACTTGGAAAAACATCAAGATCAAGGGCGAGCTTTCATTCTTTGTTCTGGGAAGAATATTTGTGATTGTGACTCAAGGCATCTACTGCAGTCTAATTCTTTTTGAGGATTAAGACATAAAACCACATACCCATTTGGAATTTCCTATTCATTTACTGGCTGAATATGAGGATTCAGCATGTGAGTTGCTCTAGATATCATCATAAAATCCCCAATTTCCTTATGTCTGCATAGGGAGACTATTTTGTGATTGCAATTCTC
This sequence comes from Chloroceryle aenea, assembly GCA_013399075.1. Taxonomy (NCBI): domain Eukaryota; kingdom Metazoa; phylum Chordata; class Aves; order Coraciiformes; family Cerylidae; genus Chloroceryle; species Chloroceryle aenea. The sequence continues at coordinate 330,443 of VWZY01005872.1, read as the reverse complement.
ACAAGGCATTCCATTGTCTAAAAGTTAGGGTTTTGCTGAGCGCAACGGAATACAAGTTCGGGGCAAAATCTAGTACCTAAATTAACTGTGACCTATTTGCATCATTTGCTCCTTAATTACTTTGCTTTTCATTTCAGGAGGGAAAGTAACAAGTGCTCAATCCACCTTACATGTGTTGTCCACTTTCTCATCCTCTGTTACATTGCTTTTGGCAGTGATGGTCCCTTCAACCTCATGGTGAAGACTGCAGACTTTGTTGTTGTTGTTATTTGTTTGCTTTAGCTTGATGACACCAAGAGTTGGATTTTTATGTCTGTGGAGAAACTGGAAACCCGAGCTAATGTTTAAAGACCCATAGAAATGCCTGTGGTGCACTTAGAGGAGTGTTGGGAGCACAGTCAATAACTCATCAGGTTTTTTTCTCTTCTTTATTTGTAAAATCCCTCTGGGGAGGGGACACTTCTGGGCCCAAAAATATGCAGATTGTATGTAATAAACTTTTGTAAGCAAAGGTAATTTTTGTCAAATGTACTTTACTTTTTAAATATGTTTGATTTTGGTGACCCCTGTCATGTATCATTAGGTGTTTAAACAGTGGTGTCTAGTACAGTACATCTGTTTGGTTGGGGAAAAATATCCTCTTATAATATATAGAATAAAGCTTGATACAGCTTTGTTGAACACTTCTCTTGCATCCCCAATGTCTGGCTGTTCCTACCTAAAAGAAAGTAAGATATAGTATAGATACACAGCCCACTGCAAAAGTACACAGAATTTGATCTGAAAATATAAACATGCATTTAACTAGCAAGAACAACTGTCAATACAATACCGGACAGCACACTCAGAAAATGGCAAAATGGAGCAGAGAAGCCGTTTATTTTATTGCAAAGTAAACAGAAAATGATTAAACACAAATTTAAGAAGAAAGAAGTTTGTTTTTTTATCAAAAGACACATGATTTAATGTCAAATGAATCAAATATTCATTTTCAATACCAAATAAAAAAATCAATTCCTCATGCATATAACAATGAAAACTCCACTGGGCACTTAAACATGAAATACATTAGTCTGGTAAATGGATAAATAAGGCAATGCAAGGAGATAAACCTACTTTTTCCAGCTTCTTAGCTGTAACATTTTTTTTTTCTGGGTCCAATTTTTAGTAAGATTCCATGCTTTATATATTTGGTAATCAAGTTAAAGTATATATGAAAGCATATTATGGAGAGAATACTAACTTTTTTTTGAATGTAATCATTCACATATATACAGACTCCAGTAAGATAAATTTTGGAGAATGCTGTGTCTGAAAAAAAATATTTGGATAAGTGCTACTGATCATCATTCCAGCAATTTATCTAATTGGTGCTATTTCTATAGCTCACTAGAGATAATTCTTGTAGGCACCGTTTGTTATCAGCTTTAATCCCCATTTTTTTGCTGTACCAAACAGTTTTTCGCTCAATGGACAATTTGGACAATTTTTCTACCTTGGAAGGCCTTTCCACATATTGGCACCTGAATCAAAATGATTCCCAAGAGTATACAGTGTGTGCTTGTACAGTTATGGTGTGCAAGGTGTTATGAGGGAGGATGTTTTACTACCATGTGTCTAGACATCACATCTAGGATGACCATTCCCTTGCCTAGAAAAAAAATAAAGGCAAGATTGTTTAACAGGCAAGTGCTAATAGCATAGCTCTTCTAGCTTTCCATCCCTGTAAAAGTTTTAATGCAAATCTATTTTGGTTGATGGGTTGCAGGTCTAAAATGCTATTTTTTTGCCAGCTCACTAGCAAAATATTACTTGGCATTTAGCTAGTACTCTCTAAGTGTGCCCTTTCTTAGCAGCTTTAAAATAGTAGTCAAGAAAGCACAACACAAGTAAAGTGATTCATTGGTAAAAAGCTGACTGATAACTAAATATTTTTTCCTTTTCACTATATTATCAGTACATTTTTTCAGAGATGGTTCAACTCAAATCTTTATTACCCACAAATATCTTAAAGAATTTTCTAAAAAAAAATAAGTTTTCAATTTACTTAGTCAACATGTTTCAAGGAAAACAAAGGCAGGATAGCTATCCGAGCATAGACTGTATACAGAGACAGAAGGAGACCTTCTATATCTCTGTCTCTGGAAAAGCCTTTGAGATCTAAGACAGGAAGGTGGAATGTACCTTGCTGATCGAACAAACTCATAGGGAAAAAAAACCCTACCTGTTGTCATTTGTAAAACAGCAGTATTGCTGCCACGCAGAGAACTTGCATTAGCAAAGCATCATTTTTCAAAAGGTTAAAATAAACAAGAATAAAGTGATGAACCAAAAAGCAAAATGGCTATTTTATAAATTAGTTAAGCATAATTTCCTCTATTTTTTATATGGTTGCTCACCAATGCAGTTTATTTCAGAGTATTCAAAAATGCTACAGCCACTGCTGGTAGCGTTTTGGTTAAGTGACTTTCTGAATACAATAAATGACTATGCTTTGTAAGAAGAATGAAAGACTGACAAGGAGATAGAGCTGCATCTAGATATATCTCAATCTCTAGTATCAAGATACAGATAAAAATACCGAACATACCATCAGGTAACGTAGTTGTATTGTACGGACAAAGAAGGGGTATGTTTTATATTCAACATGAACAGAATATGTATTTTGCATCTTAAATATATTAATAAACATGTTTTAAATGTTTAAGTACCTATGTATTACCTATTTGTTACTTTGTAGACGAAGATGTTTCCTTACCATGACACATTATTTTTCAGTTGCTAACAAAAGCTCTTTCCTTTTTCATGTGGAAGATTGTAATAGTGCAGTCTAGTATCCCTGAGAAGACTGTATTTTTGTATAATGCCACAAGACCTGTTTGGAAAAAAAAAAAATTAGAAGGAAACTTTGTCTTGCAGACCAGAAGAAAGATACTGTCATGGCCCATATCAAAATGTTAGATATATTGTATACAATCTGTATATATGCTATATATAATGGTATATACAATGTGGAAGACACAGTAATATAATAGTTCCTGTGTACTGTTCTTGTAACATTAGATCTTTTTAATAAATAATTCTTTTTATTGAATTTTATCTTATCTCCTGTCAGCTCCTGAATTATATTCATAGAGGACAGGGTGACACAAATATTTTGGATTCCAGACACAAAAACCTTTTAAATACATGAGTTTCAAGAAGAGGATGATGAATCCGCAGTAGAGAATGGGGACAATACAACCATTAAAATCAACTAATTTTTGGCATCATTCTAGTTTCATATGTGTGTTAGTTTCCCTGGGTAGATGTTAGTTTTATAATTATATAACTGAAAAGTGCAAGAAGGATGGAGGTCTCAACATGAAACTGTACCCAATATATTTTGCAAAATAAGTCTGTGAATTAACTTCAGAGATAAAACCTCTTTGAATGAAAAAAAAAAAAAGAAATAATGAAAAGAAGTGTTTTATAAAGAAACCAGCAAGGGCAATCCTCTATGTACCAAAGTAGTATATGATTTCTAGAACCTCTCTGGCATTAATAACGTTCTTTCAAGTGCCAATACCCCATGGCTGCAGAGACATAAAAGCACAACGTCACCATTTCATGTTCAGTTGAAAAGTTTAGTTGCTTTTTGTGATAAATCACACCAAAAAAAAAGCTTTTAGAAATACACATACATTTTGAAGGAAAAAATGTAATCACGGAATATTTTTGGTTTTTTGATAGTTTTATCCGAGTTCTTAATAATATCAAATCACTTCTTTATGAAATGCATATCTATAGAGGTAAATGACTTTGCAACACAGTACGAAGTCAAAAAGCCCATTTTGGAAATAAAAATAGATTGCTAGAGTTACCATTTGAACTGAAGCTTCAATTACAAAATGGATATGGCTTAAATAGCATATTATATCAGGACTTCCATTAAATTAGTTATGAATGTCACAGAAAACTGTAATGACCTCTTTTTGCTGACATAGAGAACTGTGCATATTGAAAATCCATATCCTATCAGAACTTCTACCAAACTGCAACCCATTCTTGTGTTTTTATGGCCATCATCTCAGTTCCTGTGAAGATGAAAGATGTTTTCCTTCTTAATTACTTCCTACGTTTTTGAGCAAAACAATGGCAAGGAGAAGAGTAAATGAACAGCATTTTATTACAATAAGTTAGTTGGCTTTGGGCTTTTAAAAACAGCCTCCCTAAGCAGGTTGACACAGAGGCTGCTTCCAAAAATACAGGTCCCGAGATTGCTCTAAGACTTTTCTTTCAGTTCTATAAAGACAGACCTGACCATTAACTTTGTCTTTATTGCAGATCATTTTTTTAATACTGTAAACAAGATAATGACAGTGTACCTATATCAAAGACTCACAAGCCTGGAAGAAAAATCTGTGGAAAATTGTACACTAGCAGCTTCAGTATTCACATTACTTATTACAGGGGTCAGCTGCTTAAGCAAACTGGCACAGTTATTTAGATGCTCAGATTTCTTCCTTCCTGTGCTCCTTTTCTGCTGTCAGACTATTAACTAAGCACTCCAGTTTGTATAAGAAACCTCCCTACTCATCAGAAGAAACTGATGAAGAAATCTGTGATGTCTCTTTGTTCATATTTTACTATGGTTCATATTTTACTATGATAAAAAAGATATGTCTGGGTAGTGAAAAATGGTATGAGTTGCTAGGTGTTTTTTTCACTTTTGAGCTCAAATGCATCAATCAAAAAAAAAAAAAAACAAAAAAAAACAAAAAAAAAAACACAACCAACTAAGAAACACACACACAAAAAAACACACAAAAAAACCAACCAGAAAATAAAACCAAATGAGAGTCTTCCTGAAAGATACAGCTGTCAAGATGAATAGCAAAGGAAAGCAATATGTGTTAACCACAAATAAAGGTATTCAGTATATTTTGATTATTGTGCATCAATTGCCTTTCAGTAACAGAAAACGTGAATAAAAGGATACTGGAAGTATTTTAAGCATATCTGGGTCAAATCTTTAGCAAGTACAATTTTACTCCAAGCAGCATTGCTCTGATGTCTGGCTGAGCAAGCATTTCCATTTCATAATGACACCATCTCTTCTATGAAAGGGACTTCTAAGACAGGAGTGGAAAACAGGGTAGTCCTTCTGATACTAATTTAAAACTTCATCATGTGGAGCTGTCTCAGAACCACTCACAAGAAAGACAGCAGCAGGTAACCCAAATGTGAATTTATTGCAACCAAAAATTGTCCAGCACTCCTAACAAAATAAAATTTCAAGTTCAAATGTCAGTCAGGAATATACAATTACACAGCTAATACCTACACTACAAGTCTCTGGGTAGCCCTTTCTTCCTCCCCCTGTCCTGTCCTCAAAAAAACCACAAAAGGTTACATCCACGTATGGGGTGGTGGGAGATTAGAGGCAAAGGGAGGTGGAAATCCATGGGCGTAGCTCCCAACTAGGGTGACTTAGATTTTACCCAGACTCTTGAGCTAGCAGTGTTTGTCTTCCTATAATCCTGAAGGGTTAAGTTTTTTCCCTTCCAAACATACAGGAGAGGAAGTGTTTTTCCCCACTAGATTACCAAAATCTAAGTTAGTTTTCCACTAACTTTTTAGTTTGCAGTACTTTCTTTCCCAGGGGAATAGAAAGTCAGCTTTTGCATGGGAAGTGTAAGGAATTTCAACACTACTAATTTGTCAAAAAAAAAGGGAAAAAAAGAGAGCATTTGAATACCCAGAGTACCCACAGAATAAAATATCAATCTTTAATGCTCTTCACAAAAGCTGTGGACATTAAATGCGGGAAATAAACCTGGCACATTGCTGACTAACTGTATTATTGCAGCCTGAGAAACAGGCTTGCAGTGGCAAAAAATTTAATCAGATTTCTAGATCACAAATGGCTTGAATATTTCCAGATCTCTACAAGTTTGCTTTGCAGAATGGTAGAGACTTTCCTTCTGGATCATTTTTATTAGACCCAAACATTTCTTGAAAGTTTCTGGTTTAGTAAGAGCTACAACACTGAAAGTACTTCAGCATGAGATCTGCAGAACCTTAAACCTTCACAGCTGAACTTAGGAAGTGCAGACTGGGTCATTGGGTGTTCAGATGGATTAGGAACTGGCTGAAAGAGCGAGCCCAGAGTTGTGGTCAATGGGCCAGAATCAGATGGAGACATGTGGTTAGTGGCATCCCCCAGGGGTCCCTGCTGGGTCCAGCCCTATTCAATATATACATCAGTGGCCTGGACAAAGGGATAGCGTATACTCTCAACAACTTTGCTGATGATACAAAACTGGGAGGAGTTGCTGACAAGCCAGAAGTCTGTGCTGCCATCCAGTGTGACCCGGACAGACTGGAAGGTGGCTATTAGGTCCCCCTGGAGCCTTCTTTTCTCCAGGCTGAACAATGCCAACTCCCTCAGCCTGTCCTTGTAGGAAAGGTGCTCCAGCCCCCTGATCATCTTCATAGCCCTCCACTGGACCTGCTCCATCAGGTCGATATCCTTCCTGTGCTGAGGTCTCCAGAGCTGGA
>VWZY01005872.1:288231-323323 GCA_013399075.1 Chloroceryle aenea | reverse complement strand
CTAGCAGTGTTTGTCTTCCTATAATCCTGAAGGGTTAAGTTTTTTCCCTTCCAAACATACAGGAGAGGAAGTGTTTTTCCCCACTAGATTACCAAAATCTAAGTTAGTTTTCCACTAACTTTTTAGTTTGCAGTACTTTCTTTCCCAGGGGAATAGAAAGTCAGCTTTTGCATGGGAAGTGTAAGGAATTTCAACACTACTAATTTGTCAAAAAAAAAGGGAAAAAAAGAGAGCATTTGAATACCCAGAGTACCCACAGAATAAAATATCAATCTTTAATGCTCTTCACAAAAGCTGTGGACATTAAATGCGGGAAATAAACCTGGCACATTGCTGACTAACTGTATTATTGCAGCCTGAGAAACAGGCTTGCAGTGGCAAAAAATTTAATCAGATTTCTAGATCACAAATGGCTTGAATATTTCCAGATCTCTACAAGTTTGCTTTGCAGAATGGTAGAGACTTTCCTTCTGGATCATTTTTATTAGACCCAAACATTTCTTGAAAGTTTCTGGTTTAGTAAGAGCTACAACACTGAAAGTACTTCAGCATGAGATCTGCAGAACCTTAAACCTTCACAGCTGAACTTAGGAAGTGCAGACTGGGTCATTGGGTGTTCAGATGGATTAGGAACTGGCTGAAAGAGCGAGCCCAGAGTTGTGGTCAATGGGCCAGAATCAGATGGAGACATGTGGTTAGTGGCATCCCCCAGGGGTCCCTGCTGGGTCCAGCCCTATTCAATATATACATCAGTGGCCTGGACAAAGGGATAGCGTATACTCTCAACAACTTTGCTGATGATACAAAACTGGGAGGAGTTGCTGACAAGCCAGAAGTCTGTGCTGCCATCCAGTGTGACCCGGACAGACTGGAAGGTGGCTATTAGGTCCCCCTGGAGCCTTCTTTTCTCCAGGCTGAACAATGCCAACTCCCTCAGCCTGTCCTTGTAGGAAAGGTGCTCCAGCCCCTGATCATCCTTGTGGCCCTCCTCTGGACCCACTCCATCAGGTCCTTCCTGTGCTGAGGGGTCCAGAGCTGGACGCAGTATTCCAGGTGAGGTCTCACCAGAGAAGAGTAGAGTGGCAGAATCACCTCTCTCACTCTGCTGGCCACACTTCTTTTGATCCATCCCAGGGTGAATTTGGCTTTCTGGGCTGCAAGCACTCCCAAGTCCATTTCTGCAGGGCTGCTTTCTAGTGCCTCTTCCCCAAGCCTGTATTGATAGCGGGGATAACATGTTTGCATATTAGCAAACATACTCTATTTGCTCAGGGCATAGATACTGCCACAGCTCTTCCTTCCACCAAGAAAATATTTACCTTCGGGAACTACAGTGGAGTGATGAGGCATTTCTACTCTTAAATGGATGTTGAACTCTTTCTTACTTCTAGTCAAAGAATACAGCTGTTATGACACTGTAAACATCTAAAAAAGGTGAGAAAAATATTGGGGGGTAGACAGAAAAATCAGTAGGTCTTCTTGTATAGACCAGCAAACAAGTGAAACCCAAACTGAAACTATGTGACCCACATAACCTTCTCCATCCAGATGATGTGGAGGCATGGAAGGCCTGTTCTCCTGCATCACCACTTTAATTTGTTGAATTTCAGTAGAGTAGGATTTGTAATGCCATAACAACGTTTCACAAGGGTCTTAGCAAGATGCTTGTTATACAGGAGGAATGACAGCTAGGAAAAGGGAGCAACAAACTTTCTGTCTGATTTGTGGTTGATGCTACCAGTTTTACAGACCTTAAAAGTAAGGTGAGAGTCTTCTGGACACCTTCTATCTGTTTTGGACACCTAAATCTCATAATTATCATGATAATAAGCCCTTTCAGGTAATTAAATAGCAGATAATGTCAAAGCACTCCAGAAGGACTGCACAAAACAGAGTGAGGGAGGGAAAAGGCAGCAAGTATTTCCATGTCAATAAACATAAAGTGAAGAAAATCTAAACTGTTCTAATATCATTCTGTGTGTGGAACTGACGGGTGAAATTCAGGAAAGGAGACTTGGAATAATCTCAAAGGGAGTCATAAACTCATGGCTCACCATATAGCAGCTGCTAGAATCTAAAAGTCAGGTATCATCAGGAAAGCTATTGAGAGGAAGATGAAGCCACACTTTTCTGAAAGACAAAAATTTGGCTTTATCACAGTACTGGTATTGTGTGTGCTTAAGGTCTCAGCAGCTCAAAAAAGACATAGTAGAAATAGTAAGGAGAAAGACAATTAAATCATCGAACCATTAAGGTTGAAAAAGACCTCTGTGATCATCAAGTCCAACCATCAACCCAACAGTACCATGACCACTAAACCATGCGCAGAAGTGCCATATCTATACGTGTTTTTTGAACACCTCCAGGGATAGTGATTCCACCACTTCCCTGGGCAGTCTGTTAACAGTGCCTCACAACTCTCTCAGTATAGAAATTTTTCCTATTATGCAATCTAAACCTCCTCTGGTGCAACTTAAGCCCATTCCTTCTCTTACTATCACTAGCTACTTGGAAGAAAAGACCAACACCCACCTCACTACAACCTCATTTCAGGTAAGTGTAGAAAGCAGTAAGGTCTTCCCTCAGCTTCCTCTTCTCCCAACTAAACAATCCCAGTTTCCTCAGCTGCTCCTTATAAGACTTGCTCTTCAGACCCCTCACCAGCTTCCTTGTACTTCTTTGGACCCTCTCCGTGACTTTCTTATACTGTGGCACCCAAATCTCAACACAGTACTCAAGGTGTGGCCTCACCAGTGCTGAGTACATAGGCACAATCAGTTCCCTACTCTCACTGGACACACTATTTTTGATACAGGTTAGGATGTCATTGGCCTTCTTCACCACCTGGGCACAATTCTGGCTCATGTCCAGCTGGCTGTCCACCAGCACCCCCAGATCCTTTTCCGATAGGCAGCATTTCCCCAAGCCTGTAGCATTGCCTGGGGTTGTCATGATCCAATTTCAGGAATCAAAAATGATCAAGGGTGCCTTCTAGAACATCTTCCACCTGGGGAGAGGCTAGAAATACTAGGACTCATCAGTTTGGAGGCAAGTGGGGAATGGTTAAGAAGCTATCATACCTCAACTTTCTTTAACGTTGTTCTCTCTTGTGCAAAAGAAAAGCACTACAAAGGTCTATGAAAGACTGGTTCCTAAACCTCCCTGTCTTCCTGTTTGGAACCTGTGGAACTCAAGTGCTTTAAATTCAAACTGAAAGTTACTATTTTATCTGTCCAGTGAATATTGAATTTTCACATAGAATACTCCAATATCAAAAAGATGCTGTTTCAGAATACCCTCTATTCCCAGGCCCAGAGAAATCAAATCCACTCCAATACATGTGATACAAGTTAGAAAGAAAAGTTGTCTGAGATCTGTGAAATCCTCAAATGGACCTTAAAATCATTTGCAGTAAACAGATAAAAACCCCGCATCTGCCTCTGTTTTACAAAGGGACATTCACAAGTATCCATGCAAAACTTTTTAGCATACCCATGATAATGAAGGCATCCTTCCCATGTGGATATAAAATTTAGGAGCTGAAACTGGATCTTCAGAATCTGAGTCTAACATGTCCACCACTGATTGCCTTTAAATTGTTACTGTTTTAATTATTACTATTTAGGTTGTAACCTCATTGTAGCACTTTCTAAGTCCATCTTTCCTGCTAATACCTAATCAATTAAAGACTGTAAAAGAACAAATACAAAACTTTATTAAGTTTCTTCCTATCCTTGCACCATTCCTTAAGCTACATACAGAGCCTGGAAGAATTTTAGCTAAGAGAGCAGAGCAAAAGCAAGTATCTCTTCTTACTCTTATGATTAACAACATCACATTTACTGCCAGACCATCAGAAAACAAGGGAAAGGAAAATTCAGCATTTTTGCTTTCTTTTATGCTGAATACACTAAATGGAATGATTTTGGTATAATGTAGAAAAGATGCCTGACTGATGGTACGTTATAATTTTAAAACTTCATTTTCTGCTTCTGAGTACAGACATACTCACTAATTAACTTGAACAGTAGTTTATAAGACCAGTTTTGACTCTGACCATTTAATGAACAAAACCCAATCAACCACCCTGTTAGCGTAAATGGAAAATACATGACTGCAAGAATGATAAATAACTGATTGCCACAGTGATTAGCATAACATGCCTTCCGGGAACCTATTTAGCATTCATCTCTCCCTAACACTTTTTAAGGATTGATACAAATCTTAGTGTTCTTTGCATTGGACTTTCAGCCTATTTAAATAGGAAGACATCTTTCTAATCTGATGACAGACATTTTCATTTTCAACTTTTACATTTCTGTTTATAAGAAAATGAATCATATTTTTCAAACTGTTGCAAGTGTATTCAAATAAAACATATGTTTGGTTCATTCCATTTAAAGAACCCAAATTTATTTTTAGTGGTCCCAGATGCTACAAACATTATAACTGAGCTAAACCAGACTCAGTAAAGCCGTTGCTGACTGACAGTTAAGCAACTTAGTGACTTTGCAGGCTCTGCGCTCTGCTCTGGAAGTTTTTACAAACATAGTATACTTCAACTAACTGAGTTATAGAGACATACAGAAATTAAGTACATCAGATGATCCCTTGGATTAAAGAAATGGATGATGCTTTAAATAACCTTGGGGTAATCTGAAATGCTACTAACAGAGCACTGAATATCTACATCTGGAAAATGGGCAATTCAGCTGCTCTTTTTAGTTCCTTAGCATTAGTTGCAAATAGGACCGTGCTTTAGCATATTGGTCCATAATTTGAACATATTAGCTTCTTCAACATCAGACAAAATCCCCATCAGATACAAAATAAATCTGTAAGGCTTTGCAGGAGAATCCTGTGACTGTCATGGAACTGACTGAACTGTGGGCAAACATCCACCTGGACTGCAGGATCTTGTGTCACCATCTCAGACTGGGTCAATAGAACTGCATCAGGTGTTTCTTCCATCTTGCATCTGTCTGAGTTCATTTCAGCTCAAAAGAGCTGAGCTGCAAATAAATTCTTTTTAAATTCTGCAAGTTAAAATCTTGAATTAACTGATGGGAAAAGAACAGACAACTCATATATGCAACTTAAAAAGCACATAATTTTAAATCTCAGAAAATGCATAATCCTATCTTAAAAAAATATTTCCATCAAAGAAATAATTAAATTTCCTATCTATCTGGTGCATTTGAAATGTTTCTTTCCCATTCTTCCCTTATTAAATATCAGTGAAAGACAGACAGGATTCCAATAGGATCCTACCTGCCAGTTTCATCCTTGTTGCCTTTACAACTCACTCTAAACTGCAGATCATAGTAAAGAGATGTCAATAAAGTCTCTCTCTGTTCATGGCCTCTTCCATGCCTGAAGAATGAAGACTTCTTCACTTACCAGTAATGTTGAACTGACTGAAAACAAAATCCTGACCTTTATTCTAACCTTCAGTAACAGTACTAACCTGAGCAACTGCTGAGGAGCAGCCGCTTCCATTTTAGCTGTATAGGTCCTGCATAGCCTTGCATGGCATTCTGTGGGAATAAAATTGTCTACCCCACCCTAAAGCACACTGTGGAAGTAGACTTCAAAGGCTTGTGAATACTGAAGCTGTTTTGAAGGGTTCAATTATAATAATTTGTAATATATTAGAAGGTGTTACCTTCATCACAATCCTTGGAAACAGCTTCAGATGTGTTGCCTGAACAGCAGCTTCCCTAACTGTCCACTCAGAATACCTCAGAATGGCCCGTGTGCAACCTAAGTATATTCATGTTTATGTTATGCAGATATGCAAAAGAGAGATGTGTTACACTACTCCTCACTTAGTCAACACTTACTAAATTTTCCAAAACAGTGAAAAGCTGCCACTGTATAAAAAGCCCTCTCTATATATTCAAAAAAGTCATTCATTACAATGATAGTACATTTCAAAGAGAAAATAAAAAAAAAAAAAAAAAGAGGCCAGGTTTCATTTTAAAAATTGATTCTTCAATTTTACGCATTCAACTAAATGATATTTTTTGACTTGAGTGCTTGTAAGGATCTCAGCAGAAACGGAGATGGAAAAGAGTTAATTACACCTGAAGAGTGGAAGAATCTACCAGTGGGATAGTTACCTTAAAGGGAAAGGTCAGCATACCAAGGACAAAGCCATGAAAAAGGACACATACCAGAACATTCCTTCTGATAATGAAATCAATCAGTCATAAATCAGTCCTCCAAAGTGGCCTTCCCATACCAGTAAACACCTGAAATTAAATTTAAAAAAAAAAAAAAAAAGATAAAATGAATTACAACATAATCACATAAAGTTTACACTCTAATGCCTATGTGGACATACATATAAAACCCAAAAGACTGAAAAGAGCATAAAAGCAAAGCAAAAAATAAAAATTCTTAAACGAATTTCAAAGAAATTTAACTTAAATATTCTCTGCAATTTTTGAATAGTTTGGCATGTTGTCACGGTTTAAGGTCAGGGCAGCCCTCTAGACCTATAACAGATAAAGTCTGTTAGTACTGATTCTAAACATTGGGTCTTATCACTGCTAGAAGCAGACACTACCTGCAAAAACCAGCTGCTGACTTCAGACAGTGCAGTTAGTTAGAAGAACTCATCTGAAAAGAAAATCATTGAACAGAATTAGTTCTGTTCTCAAACCAGGACACATGCTTCAGGTCAAATAAATTTTCCAAAGTGAAGTTACAGAATAGAGGCCACAATGCTTGTGGTTACTTTTGTCCTTAGCTATTATAACACCCTTTGATGGAAATACTTGCTCCAGTACTCAGTAACAATGTCAGCATGCCTCACACCTTCAGACAGATGTTTGTCTCTGGTACTCGAGTTAAAATTGGGCATATTTGCTACTGTATTTTTCAGTTAAGCTGGACATATTCTAGCTAAAACAAGTTTCCCATTCAGTTTTGTGGTGTCAGTGTTTTAGCCCAAAGGTTCTCCCATATGTTACAGAAGCAAAGAAGTAGACGTTTAAAACTTCTTTTTCTGCAATGCAGTGGTTGCTTTTACAATTCGCATTTATTGTCAAGCACATAGGCAGGCATGTGCATGTGTCTGATGTACCTAAATAAGCTGACAGTGTCATGAGGGTTTCTTTTCTTTCCTTGAATTCCTTTAAAATAGCATTACTTAATGCATGGTATTGCAGTGCCTAATTAAGCAAGAAGTGACTAGGATAGATGGTGACCTTTTCCAAGTGATTTCCATATATAACATTCTGCATGAAATGTGAAACTCCAGCTCCTGAATGAAACCTATCAAAAAGACTTCTCTTTTATACTACAATTCTAGAGTGCTATGTAAATGACTAGGATGTTTAAGGCAAAATCATAGTGTGTGACATTTCATTTTCATAACCTTTTCATTCCACTAAACTATGTTTTTAATGGTACAATCCTAGTAAAATATTAATGATTTTGCTGAATGTGACACAATTTATAAGGCAATAAACTCAGTATCATTTATAAGAATACCTGTTATAAGTGTACTCCAGGTATAGAGAGATGATTCTACTGGAAAAGTGAAATATTAAAAAAGATATGTAAAATAAGCTGTGATTTGTGTACCACTGCATTGTGTTATTAACTTGAAAAATAGTTCTACTTCAAAGGAAACGTCAATGAGCTTTGTAAAGTTTTCAAGTAAAGCCCAATTCTAAGTAACACTGAACCCATTTTAGGTAGAAATTATTTTCCACATAGAAGAAAATGTTAATTTATCTGTCTTAGACCATATTTCACACTGACCTTGCAATGATCCTAAATATATATTCTATAATTGGATGCAAAGTCTTCTGATGCACAGGTAACAGCAAACAGGTTTCTAGCATATAATTTCCATTTTACATATCAGGGTAAAATTAATTTCCATTAAAAAAAAAATTTCTTCTTTCTTCATTATTGAAGCTCTACTGCTTTGTTTTATTGAGAGGTTTAGGAGAGGGAAGGGAATTACTTGTGATGACAAGAAAAAAAAATGATTCTAAAGAATCATTTCTGAAGCCTGGAAATTCACTGCACAGGGATTTAATTCCTGGTCTTTTGTACCCTTCCACCTCTCCTTTGAACAGATTTCTGTAACATCAATTCCGGTGGCACATGGTAAAGATATAGAGTATGGAATTTAGACTTACACAAAAATGGGGAAAAAAATAGCATCTTATCTGGAAACTAGCTAAACATGATTACAGTACAGTCTAGATACAAGATAGTATTTTACTTTGTAAGACTCTACAGTATCAGGATCACAAACTGTTAATAGGGATCCCAGGGACAATATTGACTGATTAAATAATAGTCTACTTAGACATAGGTTCCTGTGTATCACTTTTGCAAAAGTGGAAGTATTTATTTGGTCATTTAGTCCAATGTCTCTGCTAGTGAGCTGGGACATCTTCAACTAGATCAGGTTGCTCAGAGCCCCATCCAACCTGAGCTGGAATGTTTCCAGGGATGAGGTGCCTACCACCTCTCTGGTCAACCTGTTCCACCCTCATTTCTTCCTTACATCCAGTCTAAATCTACCCTCTTTTTGTTTAAAGCCATTACCCTTTGTGCTGTCACAACATGCCTTGCTAAAAAGATTGTTCCCAGCTTTCTTACAGGCCCCTTAAGAGTATTAAAAGCCCACAGTCTTCTCCAGGCTGAACAACCCCAACACAGTCAGCCTTTCTTCATAAGAGAGGTGCTGCAGAGCTCTGATAATTTCTGCAGTCCTTCTCTGGACCCTCTCCAACAATTTCATATCTTTCTTGCTCCAAGGACTCCAGAACTGGACACAGTACTCCAGGTGGGAGTTCAGCAGCACATTGTTATGACTTCTGTGTTCAGTGTTCTTTTCACAAGAGGTGGCCCTCTTCATGTGATACAACCTCCTGCATAATTAAACTCTGCCTTGTGGAGATGACTTCTATTTTCCTCTCTGCTATCCGGTATTTCACATCTGAAAAACAAGTGTTTGAACTTTTTGTTGGTGGTTTTTGGATTTAGAGGTATGGCAGAGTGAAATTAGGGAATTTCATGACTTAGACTTTATCATGAGACACTTCCCCAGAAAGTAGGATCCTGTCATTTGCCCTGATACAGATGGTAAGTGAATTTAGTGACATTCTAGAAATTTATTCTGTTTACTTTCTCTCCCTTCAAACACACATTCCAATTCTTGTACTTCCACATTTTTTTATTGTGAATTTCCTCATCTTTTATAAGTTAATGGATTCAAATTATGAGGAGATCTAATTTACAAATACTTTTTTCCCTTCTGATAATCTAGGCAGAACAGGCTGGCATTTGCTGAAAACACCCATCTGGCATGAAGTGCACTATGAATGACATATTTATAAGGGAATTAAACTATGGTTGCTACTATTGATGCTACTAGTTCAGATGTGAAGAATTAAGTCCTGATACTAGGCCCTGTGAATAATCAACAACAATTAAGTCAAGGAATTGCAACAGCAGGAATTTAAACTGATATTCCAGATAATCTAAGTATTTCAATTCACAGTCATTCCTCCTCTCTGGCAATTAGATCACTCCTCCTTGACCTGATGAATTTTTGGTATAGCCACTATAGCAGAGCAATCTGTCCTCACAGTAACTTATGCTTGAATAAGGAAGAGGTACAAATTTGCCATATCCTCATTGTCACTTTAGTAGGTTAAGTACAACAGGACCTGAGAGGAAATGCTGTTTGTGATGTTAGATCAGGCAAGACCATAAAAAGAGTCAGTAGCTGGAAGCTGAAGTTAAACAAATCATATTATGAACAAGATACACATTTCTAACAGCAAGAATAAATACAAAAACATGTCATGTACTCTCCACAAGAGAGAATAACCTTGCTTATAGTTCTAACAGTAAGTACTCAGATATGGCCAGAAGCTAAGGTTCCTACACAGGAAATTCTGGATCAAATATTATGACCTGTTCTTCTCAGAATGTTAAGATTAAGTGGCCAGGGTTTTCTTATCTATTATGATGACCCATAATCTCTGTAAATCAAGAAAAACTGCAAGACTCCTATTTCCACCTGCAGGATGCTGAGGTGGATGCTGAGGTGAAAGACAAGCCCAGCAGGTCTTACCACAGACCTGCCTCACCAACAGGAACAGGAGATCTGTATTGCACTGAGCCCAGCTTTTGAAAATATATCTTCAACAGTTTCAGCATGTAAGACTGATTTTAAATGTCTTCCTATACAATTTCACCTTGTAAACACAGTAGAAATATTATTTTGTAATATAAAAGTTATAAATTATAAGCAATATTTTTATTATAAGCAGTATATTAAATTATATGTCCAATGTTCACTATTTAAGAGATGAATAAGAGGTTTCTCACTGATTAGAACAGTGGGGGAATAACAAAAAACTTACCTCAAGGAAAAAAAAAATAAAATAGCCAGGCAATTTTCTCATCAGAAAGGTTTGCTTAAGCATTTCAAGCCATTTCAGTGCTAACAGATCTCATCTCCCTGATGTAATTAGTAAAGGAAACAACAATTATCTGCAAGTTCATTAAATAAATCAGTACTATTACTCATTGTGAATTTAATGATCAGCAGTGCAGATGATTGTTATGGACACAGTACAGTTGGCATTCAGCAGCAACACTTTACTAAAGACTTTATTACTCTGCCTTTAAACTTTGTCATTCATATAGATGAATAAATTCTACTTTTTCTTTTAATAACTGAAAATTATTCTAGCTGGAAGTGAGTTTTGCAGCCTAATTAAGATAAAGATTTTTCAGAATATAGTTAACTGTCTTTATATTTGTTTCTATAAAACAGTTTTTGCTTACATTTATGTTGTGTGACTCAGACCTACCAGCAACATAATGCTAGTAATTATTTTTGTGAAACTCCCAATTTAATATCACTTAAAAAAAATGGACCTATCAGAGTAATAGCTTTCTTTGCCAGGAGGTAGCCTCTTCCATAGCAATTTCCATTCTAAGATGGCTGGGAACCACTGTCTCACCCTGGTCCCGGCTTTGTAATATTCCTCCTAGACTGCAATAAAAAAATATACATAGTCATGAAATCCTCAACCCCTTGGAGAACACACCTGAATTGTTCTTATACTTCTATATTAGGTTTCCCCAGAATCTTATGTTCACTTTAATGTTTTTGGTGTTTATTTTCAAGATGATTTATCACCTAGGTAGACTCCATGCATGTATATATTTATACTGAAAAAGTCATCCAACACCTCTGAGGAAAAATAGCAGTGAACAGTTGTATTTCTCAGGAGAAAATAAAACAAAACAAAAAATCAAAAATCCCCTTTCTACCATAGAAGCAGAGCTCATTGCTTATGGCAGACATCCTCTGAGAATTTTCTAAGACAGGGATTGAAATTCTGCAAGATCTAGAGCACAGGTAACCTCATCATCTCCACTTTAATTGCACATTTCTTACCAGCTTTCATAAGAATAAACACAGAGCAGCTTGGTATATACCAACTTCTATCACTGTAAACTATCAGCATGCCATGTTTCTCTTCTTATTCTATTCCCAGGGAATATCACTTACTGATGTATAATAACCACTGGCATTAGTTTTATAGCACAGTGGTACTGCTGTTGTTCTTTCAGCAGTCATTCAGCTATCCAAGAAAGACTCCCAAAGAAGTTCCATCTGTAAGTGGAAGTTACTGCATTGTATAATGATATTTTGATCTTTTTTTCCCTCCAGTCAGAATTTACCAGGGTCTTGTGACAGAAGTATAAACATGCCAACCATTGCCTTGACTATGTTTAACTAGAACACAGCAACAAGCCTCTGGGAGTTGGAAGAATCCTGTCCACTAAACTGATCTGTTTGATGTGTATTTTTGTTTCACAAGTGTTAAAGAACAACCAAAGAAAAGGTATCATTTTACAAGGCATCTCTACAAATGATAAAGATTTGATACATGTCCAAAGAGGCTGGAATACAAATAAGAGCTCACAGCCCCAGTTACCATGCTTCAAAAGATCAAGGTATTTTCTTTTGGATTTGGCTTTCAAGGAATGTAAGTACCATTTTCATGCAAATGAATAGAAAGTGAGGAAAGAGAATGAAGCTAGCATATGTGGAATATAAGCAGTTATCTCTAAAGTGAATGGCTTCAGGTATAAAGAGCTGCTTAAAACCAAATATAAATCACAAATAAGTAGGAGAAAAAATTAAATTGGCTTTCAGAATTTTTCTCAGTGTACTCAGCTGCAAAGTGGCAGGACACCCCAATCCAAGTAAACAAATTACACTGCACATCAGAATAATAACACATCATTTTAAAACACACTCTTTATTCAACAGAAGCCCATTTACTAGTTTTATGAAAAGGAATATTTCACAAACCCCAGACATTCAGCAAGTATTAGTTACTCTGTTTATTCCCAATGCATTTTAAGGTTATTCAGCTGGCAGTTGCTAAGGGAACAGCTTTCATTTATTTCAAGTGTTATCAGAACTAGAATGTCGCTCTGCAAGAGATAAGTCTGAGAAAAGTAACATTAGATCTATGTAAATGATAAAAATATATATGAATGTGTGAGACTACACAAGCTCAGAGGTAAAGGTCAGGTGGCATTTGCTCAAATGAGTTTAAACAGCTTGAATTTTATTTAACTACCAAATTTTCTCATCTGTCTCTTACAGAAAACATATGAGAATACTCTCAAAGAGTTCTCAACCTTTTCTATAAATATCATCAACAGTACACAGTTACATGCTAGGACGTTGCCATCTTTTTGTTAAAGCAAACATTTCAACTAAACAAGTTTTGCAAATCAGTAGGCTGATGATGTGGCACACATTCAAAAGGCAGCCCAGGATAACATGAAACCCAAACTTTTGAAGGATGACCTTGTCAACATCAGTGAGAGAGACAATCAAACCTACACATCCCACTGTTGTTAATCAGGAAATAAGTTATGCCTTGTAACAGACAAATATTTTAAAGCATGTTTGGACAATGTCCTTTTCTTTCCTCTTTTAGCAAACTGGAAGTCTTGAATTAAATTAGAAGACATGAAATCGCTTCTCTGGATCCTTTAACTCTTTTCCTTGGGACTTGGCATCCCAATAGGCAGTGAGGATTGCCCCTTGAAGCACTTATGAGCAAACTACATAAAAGCATGGTTCCTAAAGGATCACAGAAATCACTGTTGAGGAGAATTTCCCTCTTGAAAAAGTTTATGCCTGCATCTGCCAGGTCTCCCTGGAGAGAGAGCCCAGACAAACTATATAGATAAACTAAACGCAACAGGGAGGGTGGTAGAACTGTGTGATTCCACAGTGCACTGGTGTATGCTAGTCATTTTATTTCAGGCAGGCATTGTCACAAGCAGTCAACATCCATTGCTTTTTTCCTACAGTGTACAACATATACAAATGCACTGAAGCTGATACAAAGCAGCCTGTACTACCCATTTGCTCTCTAAAATCCCTACATCCTTTCCTAAACTCTACAAAGAGCAATTTTGCAGCAGGCCTAAGACAACCTAGTAGCTAAATGATGTCAATATACCTGATGGTAAGCTGTGTTCTTAGAAAGATTTCCTTCAGCTAAAGTACACAGAGCTGTAGGGTTTCTCTCAGACCATGGGCCAAATCCTCAGAGCTTTACTTACACTCTGCAGGTTCTCCATTTCTGCTAATACTGCATTGGAGTCCAGTACGGGTTTTCTTGGACAAAAGTTTGTCTAACAGTAAAAAATACATACCATAAACAAAAATCCTCCATTATTACTTGCCTTTCAGAAAAAAACATAAGGATGGAATTTTTAGAATCCAAAATGCACTCGTAAGAAGTGCTTTCCAGGAGCAGTCTCCTGTCAAGACCAATCTTGATCTACACATTTGGGACTTCAGTTTGTTTTTCTTGTAAATCAAAATGAAATGGCTGTTCTTAAAGTCTTTTCATCATATTTCAGTGCAATTAGTAATCCTTCCCCTTCACTTTTAATAGGCATGAAAATCTAAAGAAAAAAAGCCCTGCACATCTGTCATAGCAGACTACTATGGAACTGACAGAAGGGAAAATGATTGTTTGCAGCATCCTTACACTGTGCTTTGCTTACACTGTGAAGAATACTCCATCAGACTTCGGAAAGTACTTTCAATTTCACTGAAAAATAGGAATGCCATAGCTAGTCCTTTAGCTGATGTATTGGAAATGGGTTTGTTTAACTTTTATAAATCCTGCCAGGAATTTTAAGACCTCTGCCTCCACACATAAGCCATCAGGAGGAGCATTATGCAGGCACCCGCATATTTACAGTTTGTTTTGAAATATTTTCTTGAAGTAGGTTGGAATGAGGAAAACAACATGAAAATAAAATAAAATTTAAAAAGAACCAAAATAAAACAAAAGTCAAACCCTCAGTAAAATATTAAAAAAAAAGAAAAAAAAAAAACAAAACAGTAGGGGAAATAATCTATGTATGCATAAATATATCAAGTTTAAGAATGGAGAAAAAAAATAATGTCATGAAGTCTGGCATGCATAAAATGGATCAGCCTGAAGAAATTTGCCTGACATTGTGTCAGTATAAACTCTTTTGTACAATACTATTACATTATTCATTAAATGGTAGCTTTAAATTAACAACTTGAAGCATCATGGGACCTTTGCATGTGCATGGAATTATTGCATTAGTGACAGCAGAATAAAGTCTCAAATTCTCAATGTTTATTTCTATCTACTTCCTTGCCTTTTATTATTGTGAGTTATTGAATGATCACCAATGCAGAGGCTTTGCTTGCATTGCCTTCTGTGCTTCATTAGGAAATTCTCCATTGGCAAGATAGATTTTATTATCACTGACAAGGAGTGCAATAGCACACAGATTGCTAAATAAATTCTAGAGTGTCACAGACACAGAAGATATTGTACTCTTGAATTGCACCATTGAGATAGCTGGGAGGGGTTGTCTAGCAGGCACCTGCCCTATTACACCACATACATTGACTTTATGTTAAGGCTGGTCACCCCATGGCCTTCTGATGCAATTGTGGAAAAAAGCTGCATTTTGTTCTGTTCTATCCATCACTTCTATTGCTGAAGCTTCTAGGAACACAGTGACAGGGCCATTGATCCAACAACACAAACTTCTTTTAGTTGCTCTACATACTCTGCACAAGATTAGGACTAGAGAAAGGGACAAACATGAGAACAGTCAAAAAGACCTGAGCATAGTGAAAAATTATTGTTTTCTGTCCTGTGCTGGTTCAGGCTGGGACAGTAAATTTTCTCCATAGCAACTGATATAGTGTCATATTTTGGTTCTACGCTGAAAACTGTTGATAACACAGGCATGTTTTTGTTACTGCTGAGCAGTGCATACACAGTGCCAAGGGCTCTTCTGCTTCTTATTCCTCCCCACCAGAAAGTAGGCTGGAGGTGCTCAAGTTGTTAGGAGGAGACACAGCTGGGACAGCTAACCCCAAGTGACCAAAAGGGCTATTACATACCATATGACATCATGTTCAGCACATAAACCTGGGGGAAGAAACATAAATAGGTAGACATTCAGAGTTAGGATGTTTGTCTTCCCAACTAATCTTTATGCCTGATGGAGCCCTGCTTCTGTGGAAAAGGCCGAATACCTACCTGGCAATGGGAAGTGGTGAATTAATTCCTTATTTTACCTTGTGTCATGGTTTAACCTCTTCTGGCAACTAAACACCATGTAGCTTCTTGCCCATTGTTCTGTCTCCCCATGAGATAGGAATGAGATTCAGGAGGGGAAAAAAAAAAAAGGTGAAACCCCATGGGTTGAAATAAGAATGTTTTAATAGAATAACACAAATAGAACATTAACAGTAATATTAATGAAAAAATATATAAAGCAAGTGGTATAAACAAATAGGCTTTACTGGTACCTGAGACAACACACTGTCCCTGTTCCAGCTACATGCTGAAGCCCCATACCAAGAACAGGCAGCCCCTCCCTAACCCTGCCCTCCCCTTATATAGCAGGGACAATGTCACTACACTATTAAATATCCAATTGGCTGGTTTGGCTGTTTTATCCTGGCTGTGGCCTCTCACAGCTGCTTGGGCTGGCAGCTGCTTGTGAAAAATTAACCCTACCTTCACCAAATCCAGGACACCTGGCTTGCCATAGCAGCTTTTGCTTTACCTAATAATCTGTCTTTATCTCAATATATGAGTTTCTTACTTTTACCCTTACAATTCTCTCCCCCCACCCCACTGTGGACAGTGAGTGAGAAGCTGTGTGGGGCTCAGCCACATTACTGGGGTTAAACCACAACACCTACAAAAACTTCACAGATACAGCAAAACAGACATATACAACAAAGAATGAAGACATTTAATTTCAGCATATTTTAAGTATAATAATTCACTTTTTCATTACAAGATTTTGATAATCAGTTTTAAGGTTAATATTTATGGAGTTGAGGGAAGATTAAACAGCATTATTTTTCAACAAACAAAACACTTCAGTCTCCCATTTTATTAAGGAAGGTAAAAAATGGATTCTACACAGGCCCCGAAATAGTTTTTCATTCAGCTAACAAATAAAAAAAATCAGTTATTGGCATAACATGCTCTTTTTTTTTCCAGTCTTAAAATTTTATAGTCTTACAGAATATTGTTGAACAGCTGCAGAATATCATGCCAGAAGCTTTCATTCTAGTGGAGTTGAAATCACATACTAGAAGCTACTTTCTCAAAGCATGACATCCTTAATGAATCCTATGAACCCTAATAGTGATACCACATACTCTAAACTGCTACCTATTGACATAATTTCTTGTATTTATACCTATAAAAATGCAGTTCTTCTTTTAGTGTTATCTCTTTAGTTAGTCTTTTTTAGTTATGTCTCCTGAAGTCCAGGGTTGAAATCCTACTTATTGCCCTGCTTCTTCACTGCATGATCCTGAACTCCACCATCTCATGGTCACTACGGCCAAAGCTGCCCCCAGCCTTCACACCCCCAAACAGACCTTCTTTGTTTGTTAATACAAGGTTCAGCAGCATACCTCTCCTGGTTGGCTGCTCTACCACCTGTGTCAGAAAGTAATCATCAACGCACTGCAGGAACCTCCTGGACTGCGTGTGCCTCACTTTGTGGCCTTTCCATCACAGCATGTGATCTTATGGCTACTTCTAAGCTGTCTGTAGAAGGCCTCATCAAACTTCTCTTTGATCAGATGGCCTGTAGTAAACACCCACAGCAGTGTCACCCATATTAGCCTGCCCCTTAATTCTTACCCATAAGCTTTCAACATCTTCTTCATCCCCCTCTAGACAGAGCTTGATACATTCTAGTTGCTTTCTCACGTAAAGAGCAACTCCACCACCTTGCCTTGTTCGTCCCTCTTTCCTAAAAAGTTCATAGCTGTCCATGACAGTATTCTGTATATATATTCCATATGTATCTGAGAGCTTTCTATTGATTTGTCTGATTCCACTTTTACATTATATCATCATTCCTGTCTAAGCTACAGTGAAGTGCTATTACTCAACTCAAAATGAAGAGTCTACAGTCCTAGTCCTGTGCTTTGCTCAATGGACACCCCAGTTGTGGCTTCCTGTAGGGAATTCTGCAAAATAAAAATTAAAGGGAAGAATTGGAAAATGTCAATATTCTATAGTTCTGTTTCACAGCATTAAGTCCGGGCTTGGGAAACATATAGCTCATGTCTTTAACAACTTGTGGTCCATTTGCATTCAACTTTTTCTATACTTCGTAAGTGGTTTTGGTGTCAGAAATTAATTATGTCTACTGTCCAAGCAGACAATATGCAATCACTCTTAAAGACAAATATGTCCCCTGCAGTACTGAAGACTGAGCAACATAAGAATTAAAAATCCAAAATAATTACAAATATGCAATCATAGAATCATAGAATGCCGGGTTGGAAGGGACCTCAAAGATCACCTAGTCCAACTCTTCAAGGTAAAATATATATGTATATAGTTTAAATGAGATGGCCCAGCACCCTGTCAAGCTGAGTATTAAAACTGTCCAGTGGGGAGGAATCCACCATTTCCCTTGGGACATTATTCCAATGTCTAATTTTTCTCATTGTGAAAAATTTTCTTCTGGAGTCCAATCAGAATCTTCCCGGGAGTAATTTGTACCCACTACCCTTTGTCTTTTCCAGTGTAACTGGACTCCTTGTAAAATGGGAGTCTCCATCTTCATGGTAATCACCTTTTATACACTGATACATGGTAATAAGGTCTCCCCTATGTCTTCTCTTCTCAAGGCTAAGCAAACCCAGTTTTCTCATCCTTTCTTCATATGGCAGGTCTTCCAGTCCATCCCTATGGACCTTCTCTGGACCCATTCCAGCCAGTCCACATTTTTTCGTGTAGTGAGGACCAAAACTGAACACAGTACTCAAGGTGTGATCTGACCAGTGCTGAGTAGAGTGAGATAATGACTTCTTTATCTCTGCTGGTGATGTGCTTGTTAATGCAACCCAGTATCCTGTTGGCTTTCTTTGCCACTGCAGCGCACTGTTCACTCATCTTGAGCTTGTTGTCCACTAAGAACCCCAAGTCCTTTTCCACAGGGCTGCTCTCCAGCCAGCTGTAATACAGTCTGAGTTGCATTCCTGGGTTACATATTCCCAGGTGTAAGACCCTACAGTGGCATCTGCTGAACTTCATAAGGTTCCTGCTATTCTACAACTCAAGCCTGTCCAAGTCTTCCTGGAGGGTGTCTCTCCCTTCTGGAGTGTCAACTTCCCCACTCATTTTGGTCATCTGCAAACATCATCAGGGTGTTTTTGATCCCAACATCCAAATCGCTTAAGAAGATGTTAACAGCATTGGTCCCAATTCTGATCCCTGGGGGACCCCACTTGTGACTGGTTGCTAGTTTGAGAAAGAACTGTTGACTACCACCCTCTGGGTACAGCCTGTCAATACAGACTAACCCTTTCTCACAGGAGCCAAAACTAAATGCTGATTATGTCAAATATGGTCATAAAAATGCATGATGCACTTGCATAGGCTGCCCAGAAAAGTTGTGGAGTCTCCTTCTCTGAAGACTTTCAAAACCTGCCTGGACGCATTTCTGTGTGACCTACTTCAGGTGATCCTGCTCTGGCGGGGGCGTTGGGACTAAATAACCTTTCAAGGTCCCTTCCAACCCTAACATTCTGTGATTCTGTGATTTTACACTGCTGATGTTTCTGATGTCAATAAGATATATTCCCTCAAGAGTAATTCTGTAAAAAGACAAGTTAGTCACATTAGTTGGACCTGATGATCTTGAAGGTCATTTCCAAGCTCAATGATTCTATAATTCTATGATTCACAGGTTTGCTGTATTATGTGTTGCACTTTTATATACATTTGTACTGTAGCATTTGAACCATTCATCTTCTTGTTCCCTTTAAATTGCTCAAATAAAATTTTGCTTAATCCAGTGCTTTCAAGACAGAACTGTATAAAAATCTAAAACACTGAAAAGTATGAAAATATTATTTACAACAAATTACAATATGAAGAAAAGCTGTTGAGAAGCACTTTTCTAGGTATATGTGCATTCCAAATATTCCTCTTTTCATCCATACAAATAAAAAGGGGCAAATCCAAAAATTAATTCATAAAGTTAATTCTCTGCTGCTTAAATATTATGAGCTAAGAAAATGAGTGGCATTAAAATACAAATTAAATTGAAGTTTTGTACCATTTCCAGAACTAAAGTATAAACTTGAGTTTTCCTTATTATTCTAATTAACTTCTGTGTTAAGCTCCCTAATGATTGCTGTCTTGCCCCATTTGTATTGATGTTCTTTGAGAGGAAAATCTTTACCCACTATTAAGAAGACTGAAAACACCAATTCCAATTCTTCAGGCAGATGAATAAGCATCAGATCTTGATGTCTGCTTGGCTATACATAATTGCAGTTCCATTTTTCATACCCTGGATTATATTTACAACATTATGATTTAAATATTGAATATATCTCAAATATTAAAAATTGTTTTCTGTTATTATTTAGTATTGACATTTCAGTTGCTTGGAAGCTTCCTTTGGGATTAGAGTCATATTATGCTTCATAGTATCAAAGCAGAGATAAAGGCATATCTTCAGATCCAGATTGTCTACATCTCATGCATAATATGTGCACTATAATCCATAGAAATTAGACATCAGCATGACAACTGAAACTTATTTAGGAGTCTAAGGGTATATTTATATTAGCAATTTATATTAGCATTTTAATCTGGATTGGAACTGCACTTCTGAGGTGAATTGCCTGATCATGCCAATTTAATGCTCTTCAGTTCTTAACACTGTCGCAGATTCAAATCTCACTAATTAACTCCCTTCAGATGTAACAAAATAAAAATTTGCACTCCAGGACTGAAACAAATATGCTCCCTCCACTAACATTTATATAGGCCATGGCCAGAATAGAGCTCCAAACTAAAAACTGTGCAACCTAGTTTTCTACAGATTAATCTTTGCCCTGTGAGCTCATCCAGCAGAATCAACTTTCCCTTTGCATGCTTTTTCAGCAGGATTCCAGGACTCTCACTCCTGGTTATATGGCTATTTCAAGAGGTTTAAACAACTATTATTTACTACATCTCATTGAATAAGAGTCAACTTCTCCTTACTGGGTGAAACAAAACCCTTTTGTTTTCCAACAAAGCATGCTCAGTGTCTGTTGGTATAATTTTCAACCACACTCTGACAACTTCTCTGGCACCAAGGTCGGACTGACAGGCCTGTACTTCCCTGGATACTCCTTGTGGTCCTTCTTGTACATGATGTCACATTTGGTAACTTGCAGTCAACTGGAACCTCTCCAATTAGCCTGGATTGCTGGCAAATGATGGAAACTGGCTTGGTGAGCACATCAGTACCATTTTCTAGATCTCATCGGGCCCCATAGAGCTGTGTGTGTACTCAAAGTGAGAAGATCAAGTTCCTACACCTATGAACAACTTATTCAATTGCCTATAATTACCTTTCATTTAATCTTCCCAACAGCAGGAATACAGATCATCTGCTTCTGTGTTGTTCTGATAATACTCTGCTGTATTCTCCTGTTTTCAATGTTAATATTTTGTTGTTTAGTTTTGTAAAAAACAACATGAAGCCAATTGTTGTCATTGTAAAAAGCATTAAACATTCAGCTTCATTACTGTGCTTTGTGATGATACATTTCCAAATGCCATATAATAGCTCCATGGAAATGCCTTATCAGATGTAACAAATGCTACAGGGACTAGAACTGATGAGTACAAAGATACTGAGAGAGAAAAGAAATCAAGCCTCACCAGGAAACAGAGAAAGATGAAACAAGAGCTGAAACAGTAAGTCCTAAAATAAAGCCAAAAGGGCATACAGAATTGTCCAGAGGGACTAGAGTGAACACAGGAGTGTGAAATGAAAGACATTGACTTAGCAGGCTTTGGAAAAAAGTATCAAAAAAAAAGCATCTGCTATGCAGACAGGCATACAGGGTACAGACTTATACAGCTGAAAGACCAAAGAATTGGAACAGATCAGATAGACAAAGATAAATACGTGACAGTGAAAAGAGACTCTCATACACACACAGAGACACACATACAAAAGAACAAAAAGCAATTGTTGCATTTAAAGCCAGGAAGTTCTTATAACACACTGTTATTTGTGAAGTCCTGATGTGTGCCCTTTAAAAGTGTGATCCCCAGAGGTTACCACCACCTTATAGAGCAGTTGGCCTTTTTATTCTAATATTTGAACCTGTCATTTTTCACAGAAAGTTTAGGTTCAGATTTAATTAAGAACTATCATGAGTGCTTCAGCTATTCATGGGTAAAATAATTGATTCTTTAACCTTAGTTCTATGTCACAGAATTAATCAGTTTTTCAGATGTCAAAGGACATTATATGCAGCAATGTTTTTTTGTAAGAATTTTTTAATACAGCACTTACACAAGCATTACCCATTCTTCAACACACAACACTACATATATGGTAGGAAAAAAAAATAGCAAGGATGGGAGAGGTGGAAATCAGAACAAAAGTCTCTGTCACACTTTTCACAGAGTACCCACTGTATTAGGCTTAAAGTAGAAATTAAGAATTACCAATCAACCATAATGTACCCAAAACTTCATGTAAAACTCAAGCCCAGAACAAGAAAGTTTGAGGAAACATTTAAGAACATACTAGTTTATTGTACTGCACAGAATTCTAAGTACATCAACCTCTATCTCTGGTAGGGGCAAAATGGACACTTGAGCAGACATTAAATTATTTGACCCTAATGATTCTATGTGCAACTGTAGCATATTGCCATAGCTCCTGCTGGAGTCTAGAAAGAAATATAACAAAGAGAATCTTCAGCCCCATCACATTTAAACTCAGCTCCCCATGTTGTGCAAGCATAGAACTCCAATCTGCTCTTGCTCAGAAAACCTTTAATAACTGGCAGATGAGATGATATTGCATCCAAATTTGGTGGGTGTTTTTTTTCTATTTTCTTTTCAGACACCTGGAAAAGATGAGTAAACCCATCAGTCTTGGCTTGGGCTCATCTGTCAACAGTAATCCCAGCATGTGCTCTCTGCCCTAGACACTGAAATTGTTAGAGAAGTTTACCGGGACTTTTATCCTTTCCCTGTCTCTCATGTAATTTGGATAAGAAAGAAAAAAAAACTTTTTAACTTTTAACATCAGACAGAGGTTTGATTTTTGGTCGTATCACCAGGGCAAACCTAAGGGCAGCAAGCATAACACTACACTCCAAGTGAGATACTTAGCAACACTGATTCAGAGAAAATCCTTAAAAAAAAGTATTTTAATGAGAACTCATTGTAACAGAGTCTCTAATGAATTGATACTGCTTCCTAGGTGAGAGTTACAGGCACTGTAGAGTTCGTAGAAGAATAGCACCAAAACAGCAGTTAAGATTAACTATTGTCCTGTTTCTTTTAGAGTTCACTTTCTTACTGTATTGTTTTGTGTTCTCTGATGGAAAACATTGTATGTTCAATGTCCTAGAACAATACAAACAATTACCAGACACAATTAATGATGCAATGATTTTTATTTTATTTTTTCTCCAGAAAGAGACAAGGAAGGCATGTACATGTGTTGCTGTGGGACATAAACAGAAGACATAAATGGAGGTGACAATCATAGAAACATAGAATTATTAGGGTTGGAAAGGACCTTTAGGATCATCAAGTCCGACCTTCATCCTAACATCTATCTATCCATTAGACCATAGCCTCAAGTGCTACATCCACCTGTTTTTTAAACACCTCCAGGGATGATGACTCCACTACCTCCCTGGGCAGCCTGTTCCAATGCCTCACCACTCTCTCAGTGAAGAATTTCTTCCTAATATCTAATCCAAACCTCCCCTGATGCAACTTGAGGCCACTTCCTCTCATTTTATCATTAGTAATTTGGGAGAAGACACCAACACCAGCCTTGCTACAACCTCCTTTTAGGTAGTTGTAGAGAGCGATAAGATCTCCTCTCAGTCTCCTCTAGACTCAACAACCTGACTTTAAACCCATTTTTTCCTATTTTCTACAGAAAGTACATTTAAATATTACAAATATGTCTGATGATACTTTTGAATGGAGAACTGAAAAGCTGAATTTCTTTGAAATGGAAAACCTGGGAAGTTTACAGCGAGATTGATGCCCTAGTTCCAGTCATATTTTGTAGCACTGTAGCTTTTCTAATCATAGAATCATATAAGGTTTTAGGCTGGAAGGTACCTTCTAGAGGTCATCTGGTCTAACCACCCTACACAAGTAGGGACATCTCTACCTAGGGCAGGTTGCTCAGAGCCCCATCAAGCCTGTCCTTGAATGACTCCAGGGATGGGGCCTCTACCACCTCTCTGGGCAGCCCATTCTAGTGATCTATCACCCTCATATTAAAGAAGTTTTTTTCTAATATCCAGGATAAAACTATCTTTTCCTAGCTTCAAACAATTGCTTTTTGTCCTATCGTTACAAACCCTTATGAACAGACCTTTCCCTACCTTCATGTAGGCCCCCTTCAGGTACTGGAAGGTCACTATCAAGTCCCCCAGAGCCTTCTCTTCTCAAGGCTGAACAGCCCCAACTCCCTCAGCCTGTCTTCATACAAGAGATGCTCCATTCCCCTGATTATTTTGCTGGCCCTCCTCTCGACACACTCAAATATGTCTACATCCTTCTTGTGCTGGAGGCTCCAGAACTAGATGTAATAGTCCAGGTGACGTCTCACCAGGGCAGAGTAGAGGGGCAGAATCACTCTCTCTTGATCTGCTGGCCACAGTTCTTTTGATGCAACACAGGATGTGACTGGCCTTCTGGGCTGTGATTGCAAATTGGTGGCTCATATCCAGTTTTTCATCCACCAGCACCCCCAAGTCCCTTTCCACGGGACTCCAGTATATCCTCTCCCAGCCTATACTGACAATGCTGGTTACCCCCGCCCAGGTGCAGGACTCTGCACTTGGCTTTGTTGAACCTTATAAGGTTCATCTGGGCCCACCTTATCTGGGCCCCCCCTTCTAGCCTATCCAGGTCCCTCTGGATGGCATCCTGTCCCTCTGGCATATCAGCTGCACCCCCCAGCTTGGTATCATCCACAAACTTGCTGAGTGCCACTGTCAATATCATTAATGAAGATATTAAACAGTACTGGTCCCAGCACAGACCCCTGAAGGACACCATTCATCGCCTTCCTCCATCTGGGCATTGAGCAATTGACCATCACTCTCTGTATGTGACTATCAGGCCAGTTCTTTATCCACTGAATGGTCCACCCACTGAACTCGTAATTCTCCAGCTTAGAGATAAGGATGTTGTTGGGGACAATGTCAAAGGCCTTGCAGAAGTCCAGATAGATGACATCCATAGGTCTACCTTTGTAGTCTGATGCAGTGTAGACAGCCACTAAGTTGGTCAGGCAGGACTTGCCCTTGTAAATCCATGTTGACTACCTAGGATTAACTCCCTGTCCTCCATGTGCCTTAAAATATTCTCCAGGAAGATCCGTTCCATGATCTTCCCAGACACAGAGGTGAGGCTGGCAGGGCTGTAGTTCCCAGGGTCTTCTTCTTTACCCTTTTAAAAGATGGGCACAATGTTACCCTTTTTCCAGTTACAAGGGACTTCACCTAACTGCCATGACTTCTCAAATATCATGGAGAGTGGCTCAGCAACTGCATCAGCCAATTCATTCAGTACTCATAATACTAATACTCAAGCTAATAATCATGATAATAATACTCAGCTAATACTCAGCTATATCCATTTGTGAGGTCCCACTCATCTCTGATCAACTTAGAATACTTTATTAATCAACATTTCCTCTCTTTTTATCCCCATGCTGGCATATATGTCTTAGTATTTCTTACATGTCTGATGAAAAATAATTGCTATTCTTTTTAAAGTATTGATAACAAGAGCTATACTTCTTGGCCTAAGAATGATGATGGGCAATCAGAAAATAGAAAAAAATGTACTACATTGACAATATACCGCAGTAACACCATATGAAGATTCTTTCAGACAAGAAGACTTTCTGAGAAAACCATGGTTAGCCAGTGAGAGATAAGCACTTCATGCCCATTATATTCCTCTAAATATATTTTGAGGATTTCCCAAATTCAGCCTTGATGTAAATGCCTGAAGCTCTGCCTACTTCAGTCTGTTAACACTAAGGTGAATTTGTTTCAGTGATTTGAAAACTAAGCAAACAAAAATCAGCTTCTTTATGTTCAAAATAATACAGTATTTTTTTAAGACAGCAACTCCTGTGAAGGTACAACAAACCTTTCTTGCCTCAGGGGCTGGGAGAGATTACATTTCAAGGAAGCACACTTTTACTCCAGACTTGTTTGCAGAAGAAGAAAAAGTGATCTCTGATGTTCTCCACAGACATTGGAGTCTCCAAGCTCCTCAGCCTCCTGACACATAAAAGGAACAGCCTCTCCACCTCATTGAACAGAGCATGAAGCTTGTAACAAGTTTCTCCATGAGACTTCCACCCATATTCTTCACTTCACAAAAATATGCAAATATAAATAAATACTTTAATGTTACAAATCCATATATAAATCCAGTCAGGTGTCTCAGTCTCAGCGATATACACTGATATGCATTTGCATGAAGTGCAAAACAACTCTTACAGAAGAAAAATTACTGCCAGAAAAGCACCATCTTCCAGAAAAAGCTGTTTTCTAAGTTCCACACAGGCAAACAGAGGGAATCAGCCCACCGATTTCCAAATAAAATGCACTACCTGGATGTCATAACTCTGACATCCTCACGGACTCACAGACTGCACTTTGCCAAGAAATATCAACATCTGTGTGGGCATTTCCCAATTACCTAGTTCTCCACAAGTCAAAACTCAAGAGAAAAATTTTGATTCTTTTTTCCTGTTGCATCAGGGTATAATGAAATGCTGAGTTGGTTGTTTTCTACAGAGAGCTACTTGTTTTTTGATAAGTTCTAGGGAATGACTAGTCTTTTCCATGACGCTGTGGGAAGCATAGGTGCTCACAAAGGAATGTGAACACTGGCAGGCCTTGCATTTTTTATTGGAATAGAGGGAGAAATATAAGTATAAAAGGAATAATGAAGTATATCTTACAGCTACACATGCTGTATCTCTTGTACAAAATTCTCCTGTTGTTGGAATTAAAAGTGAGAAAGTATTATTTTCTCTTCTTGACTGCAATAAAATCTTTGTATACCAGAGAACACCCTTCAGCCTAAACAGGTGTTTCCAGATGAAATGAAAATACATGATATGAAAATGTGGTCAGGGTTCACATTAGTTTAACATTTGCAATAGGCTGGGTTTACTAGGATACTAGTTACTACTAGGTCAGTTCACTGCATTTCTGAGAAATCCAAGTATTTGGGCATATCTTGCAAGACTCCACAAACCACACTAAGTCATCTGCCACATAATAGAAAGCATCCCAGAATAGGAAAGCCATAATAATATGGTTATTTTCCAAAATAATTTTCTATTAAAATGAAATATTACCACAGCATAAGTTTACTGCAATTAAAACTTGTTACTTAAGGAAGAAACTCCTTAGCAATAAGTTGACTTTAAGCTAAAGTTGTGACTTTAAATAGCAGAGCAGTCAAAGCTTTAATACATATTGAATACAATACAATCTATACTTTGATCAGAAAAGTAAGCATAGACTTCAAGACTGAACAATCCAAAAGCATCAACAAATACTCTTCCACTCAAAAACTCCAAAAATTTTAAAGCAAAATCTATGAAGAATAAATAGCAATTTATTTTTTTTTACTCTTTCTTTGCCTACTAGTTAAAAAGGAAGATTGCTATGTAAATGCAAGAATGAGACATAGGAGTTTTTATTTCTGAGTTTTTAAGGATAAATGACTCCAAAGTAACAATAATTAAGCAACACACTTGGAGATGATCACGTTATGGCCACTTACTTAAACAGAGACTTATTAAATGTGCACATGGTACTAGGCTTCCTTTTTTATGAGTCAGAAATACAGAGATTTAAACAATTTTTTTTTTTTTCACAAATATACTGAAAATTAAGCCTTCTCAACTGACAGTTAAGCACAGCAAATTAGAATTAGAGACCTGGAAAATCACAAGCATGGAGACTTTGGACCACAGAACTAACTTTGCCTTATAATGGCTTGGCATATAAAAACTCGCGTTGTTGCTGACTGACAAGTCTGTATTGTTAACTTGCAGGCTGTACATGTGAATATGTGGTAACAGTTCATTTACATTAAAAAATTATGCCATGGTGTAAGAAATTATGGTGTGAAAAAGATATGAAATATATATAGCTTTCACGCAGCATGTTTACATAATGTCTACTGCATTGTACTACTGTATATGACATGCTGCAATTATTAGCAGCTCCTCAGTATTTGTGTGTGTTAATCATGTTTTTGAAGTTAACTTTTTGTTCTCAACAGAAGTTCATTTTCTTAATCCAGGGCCTTGTTGAAGGAACTGAGTCCCACCCAACAGCTGTGATGCTATGAGATAGCAATAGGTCAGTGCAGATTTTAAAAGATTTTTTGCAATACATGAGACAAAATCAATAAAGCATGTCAATATACAGGTCATGCAAACATCTACTGTACCATCAAAAGCAAATTTCACAATTTGGCTACATATTATGATATGTCCAAGAGATTTCTCTGTACAGCAAGAGGGCTTTTTGTGCTAATCCTTTCAATGCGGTTAATCATCTTTCTGAGCAATCTCCTTGGTCGAAGTAAATCAGACTGATTAATTAGGAATGACACCACTTGTCTCTCTGCTAATCTAGTTTCAAATGAAGACACAAAAGAAAGCATTTTATAACTGATGCAGACCTGCCTACAAGCTCACACCTGCCAGCCCATAATCTGTTGCAGTTTGGCCTGTGAGACAACTCTTTCATAAATCCCGTTCATTTTATATTTTATTGCTCGGAAGGTATGGTTCATTTATACTGTAAAAAACCCAGAGTATCCAGAATGCACTTGGAGGGAGATTTAAAGATAATTTGTCTGTGCTTGATTTTGGAAGCACTGGCAGAAGAAAATTAATACATTTATCTTGGTTTCATGGCACAGAAATGAGAGCATGTAGTAGTTCATTATTTGCAATGGTTTTAAAGTTCATTGTAAGCATAGCTAGATTACCACATGAAACTGAAGATAACACAAATGTTTTCACTATCTATAAATAATTGGTTTATTTTGAGCCTAATTTTCAAACTAGGGTGGTTCAATTATAGCACTTAGTATTCCTTAAGCACTCATACTGTAAACAACAACATTTTAGCATCCAAAATACATATGTATTCCCAGAGTACCAACTTTATGCTTGCTACCTCTCCGTTGAAGTCAGTGAATGAGAGGGATTCCTGCCAGGAATCCTACAGGACTGCTTCACAGACAAATTAGGCCTTAATGGTTCATGATCACTGGTCATGTCACTCTTACTCTTTACAAAGCCAGACTGGTGTTGATTTTTCTCGTGGTATTTGAGGCAAGGGTCTCATGATCTGACTGGCAAGCTCTATCAGACTTCAGCAGGAGAAGCTGGTTTGTGTTCGGATACATAGACCAGAAAAGCCCAGTTTTCTGCCCTGTTGTGTAGATAGTCTCCTCTGGCAGAAACGAAAACTTGACAACCGTAGTGATAACATCTTAAATCTCCACACCTATATCTGTTCGAGATCAATTATCAGAGATGACAGTACTGCCTTGAGAAAGTGTTGCTGGGACACAGTTGTCACAATGTTCATGTAAACAAGAACAGTCCTCTTTTGAGTTTTAATAGAGGTAAACTGATTAATATCCTAAAATTACAAAATTCAGAATTGCTTTCAGAATGATAACTCAATTATGTTTCAGAGCAGTAAAATTGTTTAGGCCTATACCGGTGCTATTCCATTGTTTTTCTCAACAGCCTGTTCTAGAAAAGGTAACCCTGACCAAGTAGGTTGGATAACCAGAACCAGGACAGCACCAGGGAAGTAACCAGTACCAGGGCAATGGAATCAGTAAGATTTGTAGGATATGTCTGTTTCTCTATTTTTACATAACTCTTTTATAGAATTCTAGACAATTTATAAATATTACTGAAAACAACCTACTTATTTACATTGTACTATAAGTATTGTTATGTCATTTTTCAGCTAAGGAAAGTAAAGCACGGAGATGCAAATCCAATAATTTAAAAGTGACACACATATGCATATCTGTGCTAAATTATATGATCCTGCTCTGGCAGGGGGGTTGGGCTCGAAGATCTCTGAAGTCCCTTCCAACCCCTGACACACTGTGATACCCTGTGATACCTGTGATATTTAGGCATCATTTAAGTAGTCCTTTCATTTATATTACCAAATCTCCTACTGAATTTGGGAGCAACAAACACGTCTTAAAGTCATCCTTTGGTTTAACTGTCTGCGTCCAAGAATTTGGACCAGAAGTTATTTACCCAAAGTCACCTAGAAATTTCACAGTAGGGCAAAAAGTAAACCCACATTTTCAAGTGCTGATCTTTAATTATCAAAATATCACAGAATCACAGGGGTTTGAAGGGACCTCTGGAGATCACCTAGTCCAAACCCCCTGCCAAAGCAGGTTCACATAGAACAGGTGCATCCAAGCATGTTATATAAGAGAATTTAATATAAGTTTAATTTAATATTTACATGGTCAGTTATTATTAATAATATTATTAATAATATAATTTAAATATTATTAACATGTTCTCATGATTCATACTATTACACATATTACATTATTTATGTATTATTACTAAATATTATTATTTGTTGTTAATATTTAAATTAAGAAAAAAATATAAAAACATATAGTCTGCTGCAGCCCACAGGGAAAATATCTAGGTCTTACAAATTAAGTCACTGAATAGTCAGCTTTCCACCCACACAGAAATAAATGCATATACACTTCCATTATAGACACTTGTCTTTTTCTTTTTCTTTGTATTTACACACAGAAGAGGTGAACATAATAGGTTGTTGTTTGCTTTATTTATAACTCTCAAGAACAGCCAAAGTCCAAAACTATCATGCTCATGCCCTATCAATCTTGTTGAAAGGTACAGAGTGTATGGTAGATTTAAGAAAGCAATGATGCAGCATATTGACTGATTTGAGACAAGGTATCTCAAGAGACTTACACTAGTCCTTTGGAAAGTAAAGATGGATGACTAACAGAAATGAGAAGACAAGTTGAACAGCATCCTGCCAGTTCACTGATTAGAAAGAGATAATTAAAATGTTTTTTTTTCCATAGATTTGGCCTTGTAGGAATCAGCAGACCAAGTGCCACATTGATCTCAAATCAATGGAGGAAAAAGACATTGTGAAGGATGGGGAAACAATTTGAAATGAAGCTTATGTGAGAGACTGAAAAAAATAAGGTAGTATCAATAGTTTAGAGGACAGCTAGGACCATTCAGAACTGCTGCTCATGCTCAACAAATATAAAATATATATGTAATATAAATAAGTTGTTTCAGCCAGTTTAAGCAAATAATCTCATTTACAGCATGGCATTCTTTTCATCAGACTGTTCTTTTCTGTTAAATTCAGTGTAATTTTATACTTTAGCTTTTTCATGGTTGTATCTTTTCTTCCTTTTCTGTTAGTAACATCTTCCTATCCAGTATCTCATCTTTTGACATAACAATAGAAGTAATCTTCTATTCTGTCACAATCAATATTGTTCTTTCCTCTTACAGAATTTTGAATGCACTCAAACCTTAACACAGGTTCTGTGTCTGTTACGCCCAGAATACGACATGAACCTTGCATCAAACAGTTTGCTTCTTTTGGCTTATCCACAAAACCTCTCCTATTTAATTGTTCTATCATACTCAGAGAGATAGTCATATCTTCTCTGTGGTGTGTTAATCTTTGCTAAGAGACAAACATCCCCCAGCTGCTCACTCACTCCCTCNATATATTACTATATTTACTATGCTATAAAAATATCTATTATATTTCAAAATTACTTAGTCAAAGAGCGTAAGCCAACATATCCTATGATTCAGCTTAAAATCCTGAATGTGTATTTAAGTGTTTAGTCAATAGTTAAGTCACTGTCACTGGCTTAGTAACCTGCCATCTGAGATGCTATGCCCTCTTCTTTCCATTTATTCTTAAAAATAATATTTACACACATTTTCCTATTTTGCCCTCCTAAGTTCTCATTTCTCAGTACTCAGAAAAATCAGCAGACATAACTAAAAGCTAGAATAATATTTAGGTGAGGAGATGCTATATAACCCAAAATACTACAGTGTTTAATAACATAGCAAGCAACTGAAGAATATTCATAGTTTTCTTTGGTTACAAAACACTATCAAATGATATTATCATCTATAAAGTTCTACTTTTTAAAACCCTTTTGTAAGGAAGTGTATGGAGCTGAAAGTAGCATTTCTAAGACATAAAAGTCCACATTCATGTTACCGAACTTTGTACTTCTGTATTGTAGACATTTAAAGCTGTGAGAATTTTCTAGACTCCCCTTACAGTCAATGGAGAAAAAAAAAGGAGGATATGATCTGCTGCAGAAGATTAACAAAATTAGCTGAGTGGTTTCTCTCTTTAAAGATGCTTATACCATTATTTTGAATATAACAAGCATCTGGAAAAGCAATTCAGATGCAGATGTTTAGACTGGAGATGCCTAA
Organism: Chloroceryle aenea; assembly: GCA_013399075.1. NCBI lineage: Eukaryota > Metazoa > Chordata > Aves > Coraciiformes > Cerylidae > Chloroceryle > Chloroceryle aenea. The sequence continues at coordinate 291,115 of VWZY01005872.1, read as the reverse complement.
ATGTTTGTGTTGAGCTTAGTGGTATGAACACCACTCTGTGACTCTTCCTCAAAAACAATACTTTAGTTTCAGACTTCACTAACCATTTGTTCAAATTACAGTTCAAGTGAAAGATAATATGATTTCCTCTGCAAGGAACTGAATGAATGATTTGTAATGAAGTAATAAATTAAGAAGTCAAAGGTGAAGGAGGAGAAGATCTGATGTTTGACACACAAATAAACCCAGAGCATCAGTAATACATAGTGTAGCTTCCTAATTGAAGCTTTGCCATTAGTTTAAGATGTACTACAGCTGAAAGAAATGGGCCATGCTCACTCCCTTAAAATTAGGCTGGTTCCTAGGGTCATGTATAAGTGATGAATTCCTATCACTGACCCGGACTATTCCCAGTTTCGAGAAATGCTTTTCACTCTTCCTGATCAAATTAAGTATAACACACTTTCAGATCTCAAATAATCATAAGTGATTTGGGACTCCTTATCACAAATCTTCCACCAAACATATTATAGAAAAATAAACAATGTTACAGTCTCTGTGATCTAGGACTTTTTATGTCAAGGGAATGTCTTTTTGCTCTGTCCTTCATAGAGTGATGTGCAGTGCAGCAACATGCAAATAAGACTAGAATGGAACTGGCTGCTGTGAGTTAAACTATTTTCTCACCAGTTTTAGCAGTAGAAAAGAAGGATAGGAGACAGTAAGCATTAAATCACCAGTATTATCAAAGCACTGGCTTTTTTCCCCCTAAAGAACACTTTGTAAGCAAAACTTATGTGTAAATTTTACCTTTATATTTCTAAAGCATAATTTGAAATTATACTTTCATATTGTTTAGCAATAAAAGTGGGACTTTCTGCAGAAGGACTATGACTTTATGAATATCTCAAAAAAAGGCCATACCTCAAGCATCAACATTCAGATGTTTAGAAGCTTGCATAAAATTAAGTTATTAATGAATTTATAATTTAAATTTGCAATAAACCTATATAAAAAGGATAGAAAAATTGAAAAATTTTTAACTAATTGTAAATGCAAATATCTAAAAAAGGAAAAAAGACCCTGCAATGGCTGATTATCTACAGAGATCATCCAAAGCAGCTCGTTTCTTCCTTGGAGTATTACAGTGCCTGAATTCTGTCATCAAACTGTCACTATGAGGGGTTCAGAGCTGACATCCAAAGGCAGTCATGCACTCAGGTGCATCCCATTAAAGTCACTATCATGCATCCTCTGACTCTGCAAAAGTACACAATGCCCATACAACCAGAGCCTACCCATCTATCTAGCTCTTGTTATTGCAACATCTCAACAGGTAACAGTCTTTCATGTGTTCATTTTATGAGCTCAGATAATACTGTTACCTCATTTTACAGATTAGGATCAGGCAGTCATATATAAAAACAGAGCTCAGAGCGGCTTTCACAGATATGTTTTTGTTTTGCCTTTGATTTCATGTTGACATGGAGATGGAGAAGCTGTGATAAGTATTACTACAGGATGACTGCAAGCAAGAAACACTCGTGCTGTGAATCCTGTTATGAAACAGTTTATAAACATTATGAAGGTCATTAAATGTCACAATATACTCATATGTTTAGGGAAAAATGTACATATATTTTCAGTAAATGATAGAAGCATAATATTAGCTTATATATATCCAGGAAAAATATCACATTACAAGTAGAAAAATTAAATTGTATGGCATTGATAGAATCATAGAATCACAGAAACAGAATGGTTTGGGTTGGAAGGGACCTTGTCCTTGTTAAATTTCATTATATTATCTGCCACTCAACTCTCCAGTCTGTCCAGATCTCACTGAATGGCAGCACAGCCTTCTGGTGTGCCAGCCACTCACTCCTCCCAGTTTCATTTCATCAGCAATCTTGCTGAGGGTACACTCTGTCCCTTCATACAGGGCATCGATAAAGATGTTGAAACTGGACCCAGTACTGACCCCTGGGGAACATCACTAGCTACAGGCCTCCGACTGGATTCTGTACCACCAGTCCCAACCCTCTGAGTTCTGTCATTCAGTCAGTTCTCAGTCTACCTCAGAGTCCACTCATCTCCCCCACACTTCTTGAGATTACCCACAAGGATGTTATGGAAGAAGGTGTGAAAAGCCTTGCTGAAGTCAAGGTAGACAACATCCACTCATCTCCCTGCATCTACCCATTCAGTCACACCATTATTGAAGGCTATCAAGTTAGTCAGACATGACTTCCCTTTAGTAAATCCATGCTGGCTACTGTTGAGAACCTTTTCTTCCGTGTGCTTAGAGTTGATCTCTAGAATGAGTCCCCTGTGATAGGACGAGATATAATGGTAGCAAGGTGAAACACAAGCAGTTCCACTTCAACATGAGGAGAAACGCCTTCACTGTTAGAGTGACAGAGCACTGGATGGAACAGGCTGCCCAGAGAGGTTGTGGAGTCTCCTTCTCTAGAGACTTTCAAGACCTGACTGGATCTGTTCCCGTGTGTCATGCCCTAGCTGATCCTGCCTTGGCAGGGGGGTTAGACTCAATAATCTCTAGAAGTCCCCTTCAACCCCTACCATTCTATAATTTTATAATTTTATGAAATAAATTTTATAATTTTATGAAGTAAAAATATGAAATAAAAATAAAATAAAAATAATAAATAGAAATAATAATATGAAATAAATGTTAGAATTTTATTAAATAAAGTCAAAAGGAACATTCATTAGAGTACTGATGATGGTAATGTCAGCATCAATATATGATTTAAATGGTTATCTTGACAATTGTACATCATAAAGACAATTATTTGCCTATACCAGAAGAACAAGACTTTATTCAGAACTACTCAAACACTTATGCTTAACTCCTTCTATATACTCACCTCCCCCACACCGT
>VWZY01005872.1:270415-288028 GCA_013399075.1 Chloroceryle aenea | reverse complement strand
TCATCAGCAATCTTGCTGAGGGTACACTCTGTCCCTTCATACAGGGCATCGATAAAGATGTTGAAACTGGACCCAGTACTGACCCCTGGGGAACATCACTAGCTACAGGCCTCCGACTGGATTCTGTACCACCAGTCCCAACCCTCTGAGTTCTGTCATTCAGTCAGTTCTCAGTCTACCTCAGAGTCCACTCATCTCCCCCACACTTCTTGAGATTACCCACAAGGATGTTATGGAAGAAGGTGTGAAAAGCCTTGCTGAAGTCAAGGTAGACAACATCCACTCATCTCCCTGCATCTACCCATTCAGTCACACCATTATTGAAGGCTATCAAGTTAGTCAGACATGACTTCCCTTTAGTAAATCCATGCTGGCTACTGTTGAGAACCTTTTCTTCCGTGTGCTTAGAGTTGATCTCTAGAATGAGTCCCCTGTGATAGGACGAGATATAATGGTAGCAAGGTGAAACACAAGCAGTTCCACTTCAACATGAGGAGAAACGCCTTCACTGTTAGAGTGACAGAGCACTGGATGGAACAGGCTGCCCAGAGAGGTTGTGNAAAAAAAAAGCTTAAGCACCCCTTTAACTTTCATTACATCCTTTAAATTCATACAATAAAGGAAAAAAGGCAAATACAAATTAGCCTGTCCACAACTGTATTTGTTGCATCAAGCCCAGAGTTTTCAGCTAAACTCAAGCTTTTGTTTTAGAAAGATATCCAATATTGATCTGAAGATTACAAGTGACAGAGCTCTCCCTTATCCCTAGGTGTTTCAATGATTAATCATGCTTACTCATTTCATGTCAGGATTTGTCTGTACCTAGCTTCCAGCGGTGGGATTTTGTTACACTTCTAGTTTACAGATTAAAGAGACTACCATTGACAGAAATCTTTTTTTTCCCCTACATATTTATTTATCAAGACACATTTTAACTTTTCCTTCAACAACTTAAAGAGGCAAAGATATAATTTCAAGTTAATTGTATGTGCTTAAACACTTTCTTTAACCATGATGCTTTTCTAGAATGACTGCTGAGTTTTGCAAAAGAAGTATAAACAGTGAATTGACCATTATGAACACAATTTTCCACACCATTCTTCACATTATAAACATGGAAAAAGAAACTTGCCACCTGTCAGACATACAAGCATGGGTTTCTCTGTGAACTATGGTTGAAGCATAACAGCATCAGGCAAGAAAGACAAGTTGTGCCTGAGATGAGGAAAAGGTATGTTATTTTTCATATACTGAATTGTACTAGGTTTGGCTGGGATGACGTTAATTCTCTTGATAGTAGACTGCATGTGTCTATGTTTTGGATTTATGATGAAAACAGTGTTGATAATAGAGAGATGTTTTCATTACGGCTGAGAAGTGCTTACACTGAGTCAAGGTCTTTACTGCTTCCCACCCTACCAGCAAGTAGGTTGAGGGTGCACAAGATGCTGAGAGAGGACACAGCCTGGACAGCTGCCTGCAACTGACCAAAGGGATATTCCATACCATATGACTGTGCTCAGCAGTAAAAGTTGTGGGAAGAAGGAAGAGGCAGGACATTCGGCCTGATGATGTTTGTCTTCCCAAGTAACCATTACATGTGATGGAGCCTTGCTCTCCTGGACATGGCAGAACTTCTGACTGATGGTAAGTGGTGAAAGAATTCCTTGTTTTGATTTGCTTGTGCACATGGCTTTTGCTTTGCCTGTTAAACTGTCTTTATCTCAACCAATGAGTTTTCTCACTTTTACTTTTCCGATTCCCCTGGAATGGACTGCCCAGGGAGGTGGTGGAGTTGCCATTCCTGAAGGTGTTTAAGGCAAGATTGGATGTGGCGCTTAGTGACATGGTCTAGCTGTTGTCACGGTGTTGGGTCATAAGTTGGCCTTGATGATCTTGGAGGTCAATGTCATTCTCATAAATTCTGTGATTCTGTGTTTCTACTCATTTGCATATATAAGCCATCAGCAGCATCTCTCTACCACTAGTAGGTAGGACTATCATTCTTTTGAAATACAGCCTGATAATTATATTCTACTAGTTGAAGCATGCACACCTAATGCAATTTAAATGATCTTCCTTCTACATTGAATTTGAGCAATAAAATAATAAAATAAAAAAAAGACCACAGAAAAATTTCTGTGCTACTCTCCAGCAAAAGTAAAAGGCACACTTTTGTGTTCTCAAATTACCATTTGAAATGTCATAGTGGTTAACAAAATTTATTTAAAAGTTAGGATATGTCACAATTAATGTTGTTAGCAGTTCTAACTCAGTGTATTTATGTACATGCACTATTTTGTAGAGCAGTGGATGTGGTTTATCTTGATTTCAGTAAGTAAACACCCTCCCCCCCAAAAAAAAAGGAAAAAGAAAAAATCTCTATAGACTTCATCCTTATTTATATGTCTAAAGAACAGAATTATTTTAAGTGATATCTAAATAATATCTAGCATCTCCTTATTTTCAAAGGAAAGCATTTAGTAGGAATTTATTGACTCCTAACCACAGTTTATTTACTTCTACTCCCAGCTGTATTTGTTTTGAGTATTTCTGAATTTTGGAGAAATTCACATGTCTGTTACTCTATTTGCCATCCCTTCTCAAAAGTAGGTATAAGTTATGAGATGAAATCATATATTTCTGAATTTCAAATCCTACTACTTAATATTGTTTAAAATATGACCTCAGAAACACTGGTGATTAAACAATTCCCATTCATGCCTCATTCTTTAGTTGATGATTGGCTGAGTGTTTATTACCACTATATAAATGCAAAAAGTTGCTATTTTGAAAGTTTATCATAGAAAAGACCTTTTTCTTCATTATTTTCACTACATTAAAAAAAGCTTTTTGTCTTTTCACCATCCCCAAAAATAAAGAAAATATATCCTTTTAGATTCAAACTTACTCTCACACCATGCTTAATAGAACAATATATCTATTTGCTCCTAGCACCCTGAACACATTTTTATGTGTTGTGCTGTTATGCATGAAAAATGCTACAACTTCAGACCGGAAAATAGTATACTTATCTCACTGTGCTTTATGGTATATAATTGATCCCAACACAAAAGTCCTGTTTTTTTTCACAGAAATAGACAAATGATTTAACTTTTTAATTAAACTTTAAAGCTTTTAATTAAATGCCTAAATTGCAAAGAACTATTTCAGTTTACTCTGCCCTTAGATTGCTGGATATGTATTTTCCTACTGCATCTTCTCTGACCTGGAAAGTAACAAAGAGCAATAAATCGCATTCTCACTTCTTAATTGGTACAATCAACACTTCTTTAATTATCCAGGCAGACAAGCACTGAGTGTGTAAATGCTGCAGGTAAAACAGAAATGGATGTTTTTAAACTCAGGTCTTTCCCTAATGTTATTCAAAAGCTTTTGAAGTATCCACTAGCAAATTGATTTTGTTGTTTCCCACACTATTGCTGTCCTACATGTGCATTGCAAGAAACGTGGCAGAGCAGATAAAGCATAACTTAATGAATTCTGTAGTCTTTTCATCTGACTTTAACCTGAGGTGACCTTGAGGAAACAGCTTCCATTATTTACACACTGGACACTTCTGTACCTTCTCTATACAGACGATAAACTTTTTGATACATGGAGTATTTACATGTCTGTGTGCAGAACTTCATATTCCCGATCCCATAAAGGGATTCTAGAAACCATTGCTGTGTTACAAATAGGAAAATTATAATTACACCAGCTCCTAGATCTCTTCAGGGGGTTTCTTTTATATGGGGAGAGAATATAATTGTTATCGGTCAACACAGTAGCATGGGCTATAGTTAACTGTAGAAATCAAATATATCAATAATCAAATATCGAAGATGCCTACTCAATTTCTTTTCTTTTGAGTTTTGAATCTCAGCTCTGAAGGACATTACCTTTCCAAGGAATAGCCATGTTCTTTTTATACCTTACAACATTGTTCTATGCACTAATACTGTAAATTAACAGAGCTCTGTTAAAAATGCTTTATATTGCTTACATACTATCCATGGTGTCAGACATCTGCCCTCCAGATATGGATTTGGTGAATGGTGGTAGCATGGAGAAGTAAGAGCAGGGCTGCTCCCTGAAGGGGAGCAACCCAGGAGCTGAGGCTCAGAGCTGTCCTTTCAGTGACCAGGACAGTCCTGCAAGACCTGAGTAGGGCTGTGTGTTGATAACAAGAGGTTTCTTTACCAATGCAGTGCACTTCAGGCATGATCAAGCACTAAATGTGCAGTGTTCATCCCGAAAGTCCAGACTGAGCCAGAAAAGACCTAGAGACAAGTCTCTGACATACGTGTAAGGTCTACAGGTCTAATGTCTGGGCAGCACACTGGCCTTCTTACAGCATTGATCCAAGGCCTCTCCCAAAGACCAGCAACTGTCTCTGAGGAAATGCAGTACATCTCCACTGCACCCTCACTTTGAGATTTACAAAATGCAATCCCTTTCTTTCGAAAGAGTTTCCATCATAAATCTTACTGCAGTCAGTGCCCAAGGAAAAGAAGGATAGCAGGAATATATCTTAATTCTCTTCTGACTGAGTATTCTAATGCCATGTTATCAATGTTATCTGGGCATGCTCCATCTCAGCTACCATGGATAGATGTAAGCAAACACTGTAATATCACTGCCGAGCAGAAGCCTGTTCAGCACTGGATCCCTGAATCAATCATTCAGGTTCACTTCCTATTTTAAGCAATTATCTCCACCTTTTAATGAAGTGATAAATATGATAATCTATTAGAAATATAAAATGTAGCGAGAATAGGGATGCTAATGCACACAAAAATTGGCTTGTTTTCTATACAATAAAAAAGTATAGCTGTAAAGCTAAAAATAATTAGTCAACTTTATTTTATGTACAGCACCTGCTACAATGGAAACTTTTCTTGTATCACGTACATCCTTGAGGAAGCTGTCAGAACACATTACTTGTCAGATTACTGGTGAAGAAAAGGAAATTATTGCAGTTTCTCTTTCTCTGCCATTTATCTATGGAAATTAAAAAAAAAGTTCTTTATTTCATTTCCTAACACAAAATGTAAGTATAAATGTAAATATAAAGGATGTCAACTTGGTAAAGGTCTTACTTCATAGGTATTAAATCGATTGAGCTCTTTCATTAACACTTCCTGTTAAATCAGGATGTCACCTAAGAACCTAAAAAATAAGAATCCTGCAATTCCAGCTTATGTTACTGTAGCATTTACCTTTTTATTGTGGTATTTTATGGGTGTTTTGTAGTTCATTAACAATTTGTTGCTAAACTTGCTCTGCTGAATAATGCCATCACATAATGCTGACACAAATTACTCTTAAGAGGGGGAAAAGAAGGTGGTGTGTTTTCAAACTATGTAAAATTAAAACAGGTAGTGAAGTTTACACTTCACTGTTACTGACTTTCTGATGAAGAATACCACTCATTCATACTTGATATTACATATAAAAAATCCACATTTTTACTCTAGACTAGAAAATTACTGGCCTTATATAGTAACAAACCTGTAATCAGCTTGAGTGATTGATCGGAAATACAATCAAGGTTTCATGAAACAGTTTTATATTTTGGACTTCATGTGAAAAAAAGTCTTATTAGGAAAGAATGTTGGTCATTGTAATACACTGGTAAATGACGGAAAGAGGCTTGTCAAGCACATCAGCAACTTGTCTATCTTTAAGTGGTGTAGCAGGTCATTGACTATTTCATCTTGGATTGTGAAGGTCTCATTCTGCCCCCCTTAGGTGGCTGGGTGTCTAGGGAACAACTAGTTCTACTGATAAAGACTGAGGCAAAGGAGGCACAACTTCATGTTTGTTTATTATCTTTCTACACATGTAATAAGCAAGACTATAGATCTAAACCTTGTATAATCTTAGAATAGTGAGCATATTCCTATTTTTGAAAGAAGTTTATAAGCCAATCAATAAACACATTTGCTTCAAATACAAGGCAACACATACTGGCAAACAGCTCTGGCACACATTGGCACTCTTCCTGGGATGCGCAAATCTAAAGCATATGGCAAAGATATTTGGACAATCTGATTTTTATACCAGCAGAACTCATCCTGAGAGAATTTCTAAACCACAGTTTAAAGCAGGATTGACTTCTGTAATATTGAAAGAAATGGTGATTATTATCCAATTAATCATAATAAAATAAAGCTAACCAAGGCTAACTTAAGGTAAAATATTAATTCTGATTAGTATTGGAAAGGCAGAAAAAAACACTTTCAGCAAAGGAGACAGTTATTTTCAGTGTTCAGAACTTGGCAGGTTGCTAGGCAAAAGGAGAGAGAGAGTTTAAAAAAAGAAACAGGAAACTGATTAATTCAATAAAGACTATCTTCATGTTGTAGGGAGTTGGACTATATTATTTTAATTCCCCAATAATGCAATATGTGATAATTTAGTGTTTTGAAATATTACATTTGGTAACACTAATAAGAAGGTCACTTCTATTTCTGGTTTATTGTGGTTCTATGCTCTACAGGTATATTCATCGTCAGAGTAAATATCTTGATAATAGTCATTCCATGGGTTTTGATTCTCTTAAACTTTAGTGGAACATGACTGCAGATTGAGAACAATGATTTGGTCTTTACAGTTTCTGCTAACAATCAAAATAACTAGGAGGAATCTGGACTTCGGTACAAATAACAGTGTGTTCAAGCAAGGTACTATGAAGTCATCCCATCCATTAGGACACAAACTGAGAAATAATTAGGCCATAGCATAAGAGCAAAACTGTATGGAGGAAGATCAGATCCTGAACAATGATTTCAATAAATTTGCTGATTTAGTCCATCTCAGGATGTTTACATTAATCAGGACCAAATTAGTCCTTGCTGAATCTTTATCCTCAGTCTTGTCTTTGAATATTATATTGCTAAATGAGATCTCTATCATTCTAAAAAACATACAGCAACCAGTAAGTTCACAGCAAGCCAAATTTTAGAAATAGATTCTGTCTGTAGGCTACGCTCACAGATATCTTGAGGATTATCTGTCTTTGAGAAAGAACACAGATTTTTGAAAGGGAAAAGCTTTAGAAAGCCTATGTTCTGCAGATCAAACGTGTGTTGTTCAGCTGTTGTCAGCGAATACTAAAATTACAAGTACTAGTTAATTGTGGTCTTTTGTATGAACCTTTTTCACCTGCAATAAATACCATTTTTTTAGGCTGTAAAAAGCAATTATGTAAACTGAATCTCTATTTTGGTAATGGCAATTGGAATACTGTGCAAGAAATCTATTAGAGACTACTGTATTGACAATTTAGTTGTTAACATTTGTTTCTTTGAGGGTATCAGAGTCTACTGAACAGAGAAAAGGATTCAGGTCACCTACTACCTAAATGAAGATTTAAAAAACTGCACAATGGTGAGGATCTTGGGTATCTAAGAGAATCTCTGATAAGAGCTCTTTTTAAGTTTCCTTGTCATGAAGACTTCTACTGTTAACATCAGATTTGTCTTGTTGACATACGCTATGAAACAATTAGAAAGACAAGACACAGCATAGAGAAGTTTTTCAAAACTCTTGCAGCATGGGAAGGTTTGAGAAACCTACCTAGAAGGAGGTTAGCAACTTGTCAAGTTATGGGTCCTCACACAACAACTATCCTACCTTTTCATAATCAAGAAAATTTGTTTGGAATGTACACAGAATATTATTATTCTTTACATCTTCAAATACAAAATATACTTCTACTTCTCTAGATATGTACAATTAAGTCTTCAAGATAGTTACACACATTAAACACTGTATATGTTAAATTTTATGAAGTTCATGTAGCTATTTCAGCAAGTAACTAAAGTATTTAGCATTATGCACAAGATAATTAGGAAAATCAATTACTAAAGGATGAAAATGATAGCCTCAGTCAACACCACTCAGAATTTATACTTTTTATTCATAGTGCATTTTATAGCATTGCTAAAATAGTAGTAATATAGCACTTTATAGCAGAGTAAATTAATCATATCCATAGATGATCCCAGATCAGAAGTGTTTAACCCATCTAACTGCAGCAGATCGTGAAGTTTTTCAGAAAATATATAGTTTATTGTAAAATAGTTGGAGGGCTTTCTTCCTCACCAGGTTCTCTTCCTATATTTCTTTTGCTTTGTGTGCACATGCAAATGCTACATGCTTAGACTTTTGGAGTCATATTTCTTCTAAAGAATTGTTAAATCAGTATTTCTTACTTTCATTCTTCGTATGATCAGTCATTAAGCTAAAGTAACAAAGAAGGAGATGAATATATTCATATTTCGAGATAAATGAAACCAACAGAAATCATTAAAAGTTTATCGCAAAATCAGTAAAGTGCTAAAACTAGGTATTCATGTTTTTATGATCTTACTTTGAAGTGCTTTACGTATTGATTTATTTGTCCCCAAGAAGAAAGCAATAAAACTACTTGGCCAGTCTGAACATCTTAGCACCACAAAATATAAACCTATGTATGTCATAAGGATTTAGGCTTTTAAAATGTTGACTGATTTCTGTTTCATCATTTGGGTTGTCTAATCTGAGACATGAACAAGTAAAATGGAAAATATTTGCAAAACAGGTTTTCTATAAATGCTGTGTGGTCAAGAGGAAAAAGCCTTTACTGAACTCCCATTTTACATTAAAATGTCAGGGTATGACTTTACTCCCACTCAAACACACACACACACACAAAAAAAAACAACACAAAACCAAACAGACACCTGTNAAAAAAGGTAAATACAATTAAATTAATAAATTTAATATGTTAGGCCCCTTTTTTTCTGGAGCTCAATTCAGGACCTATCTGAGGTTCCCCATGCAATATGTAGAATTAGGGAGGCAAGACTGTTAAGGGAAGGATTATAAACTCTGTGCTAGACCAGGGGGTAGATAGATAAGATAGAGAAAGAAAGAAAGAGATGGATGACTTTTTAGGCACATGCATCACATTATACAAATCTGAATAACTCATATGTTAAAGAGAGGCTTGCCCTAGGTTACTGTGATTAGCATATAGATCCAGCATACAAAAAGGGACATTAAGGTTGGACAAAATGTTGCATATTATATTTCATTTTGATTACTCAAAACCTTTCTGTTGATACCCTATCATCTGCATTTCATTTAAACATACTAATCTTTTTTTTTTTCTCATAAAACTCAAGAAATGCATAGCTATGACATGACTAGAAGACATGCAATGTATATAATATTCATTAGAAAGAGTATCCAAATATTCATGTTAGTCAACAGTGAAAAAGTTTTGTAGAATCATTAACATCCATTTTATTATAAAGCTGTTAGAAGACAGACCCTCTCTGCAGCACAGTTTGGGAAGAATTTGTTTAACAATTTTCCAGGCCTACAATATGAAATATAGTATGGAACAGTAGGTAATTTTAAAACCTTCACTATAAAAAAACTACTTACTAACACAACAATTTCATTTTTTCAAAACCGGAACATTGAAGATATCTGGTACCTAAAGTGCTTGTTTATATAGAACACCTTCAGTTTTCTATCAACTCTTGCCTTTACAGCCTTCCCCTGTTAAACGAGATAGTCACATCAGATGACACTGTTAAGATAAATGCTTTGTTGTACTACAAGCCATGTGTAAAAAAAAAAAAAAAGTTACAGACATATAACAGGGTACTCCTTAAAATTAATGCATAACAAGAAACCTACTGTTCCTGGCAAGCATTGCTGATTGGAATGCCACTACTCTAAAAAGATCTTTATTAAGCTGTAACAAACTGTGAAAGTAGATTTTTGGAAAAACAACCACAACTGCAACAATGCAATGCTGCTGCTAAAAGAATTGAAGAAAGTAATTTAAAATCACATTAATAAGCATATGTCAGTGGCTAGGAACAGACAAAAGCAATTTAAGAATGAAAACAGAGTCATAAAATATTCAAGGTGGGCAGAGGATTAGCACTCAAAGCAAGTAGCATTAGTTATGACTTCTAAAACAGAAAATTTGCTGATAGACCAAACATCAATTAACAGCAATTTCTCTGAGCCAGGTTTTAAACGCACAGCATAAAAGCAGTAATTATACAATGTTATACAGTAAGAGATGACACAAAGTCGAGAACAAAGGTTAATTCTACAATTGCCTACAAGATTGGACCAAAAAAATTCCCAACAACTGTAAGGCCAACAATGAGGGACTTTTGTTAAGATAGATTAAATATAATGAGAGGGAAAAACAGACACATTTTCATATCAAAATAGTAGAGCAATAATGGAATTGTGGCCAGCATCAATCTTACAGCTGGAAGACCATTCTTCCCTCACATTCACCCCAAAATAATCAGGACTCAAGAAAAGTAATAATGCTCTAGACACTTGGAAACTTAATTTTGTCCATCAGAACATCTGGACACGATGTTAATTAATGTGCAGTATGATTAAAAATCTAACTCAAGAAAAATAAAGTTTCTTTTATAATAGAAAGCTGCTATAAAGCAAAAGCAATTTTCAGAGAAGCTAAAGCATAACTTAGAGCATTTGGATTCAAATAAATCATCATTAATACAGTATGGATTATATTCTGTATGACATTATCATAGATTATAATTGTTCAGGCAGGGCTCTCCATGAGTAATATGCTTTAGTCCTGTACAACTGTGAAGGAAGCATGGATACGAGGGCAGAAGGCTCTGTGTATCTCCTTCCCCTTTTGTATCCATTAAAAACTCAAGCCATGTCCTTGTATCAACAGGTCTTTGATTTCTAAATAACTTGTGTACTCCACAGAAGGCTTCAACATTATACTCCTGCAGAGATAGGTAATATCAAAAGAGATCTATTCACTTTAACTCAGAGTTTGAATCCAAACCAGTCACTGCAGGCTCCTTCTCCAGCCCACAGAAAGAAGGCATTTCCAGAGGGGCATTCACAACATAATAGACATCTCTCTCTGGTCTCAACAGACCAGCTGAGACATTCTCTGGAGGCAGCTGTAAGTTTCCACTTTCTGCAAAGGCAACTAGGGTGACAAACTCAGATTTAAACATCATCTTTCAACTACTTGAAGCTGCTGCAGCAAGTCTGTACGGTGCTAGCATCGAAGCCTTCTAAATATTATTATTAAAGCTACTGGATTCTAATATATTCAGTTCTTTGTAGATGTTCAGTCTGTTTTCAACTTCACTTTTGCCTCATGCATTCTAGAAAGAATTCACCAAAATCACTAGCACCAATTATGAAAGGTTTATTATATCTGTCTTCTCCCCAGGAAAAAGTTCTATAGGGCATGCAGTCTCATTTTGGTGTGTTTTCTCTACTGTAGTGTAGCTTCATTACAAAACAGTGTAGCAATTTGCTATGGGGAAAAAATTAAGAACTATACAGTCCTATTTTCAGTACATGGAGTTTTTAGAAAAAATCTTTTTTGATTGTTGCTTAAATATATTATTAAAAGTACTACAGAAATGAAAAGGAGAAACAATTATTTTCATATGTGATATATACAGAATAAAGAGAAAAGAAAGAAATGTTCACTATGTCCATATCAAATACTGAGAAGTGTTGAAACTATTTACCACTGTTCTTCTCCTTCTTATTATTATTTGGTTTATGGAGCATAACACAGAACTCTATGCAGAATACTAATCAAGTTAATGTAATTTACTTGAAGTGACTAGTGTGGAGAACAACAAAGCATTAATGCCCATCACAGACCTCTTGTCCCTGCATGAGTGAGAGCACATGATATGAATTATTTCTATACAATAAAGAATAACATCTTGTGCATGCAGCAAATTTTAAATGAGAATTCACAGAACAGAATTAAGGGGGAATCTCACAGTGCTAGAAGACCTGGTCTCCTCATAAGATATAATGATAAACTGATTATAGATAGATAGATAGACAGACAGACACACACACTGGTATGTCTTTTTATTAATGAAGAAACAACTAATGAAATATACTTTGTATAATTAAAGTGCATCTTTACAGTGTTCAGCCCACCCTCTTTCTGAAATAGAAAGTCTTCATTGCGCTAGTACTTCTCTATTGTACACCTTATTTCATTAAATTCTCCCTTATATGTTCATACTCACTGTTTTTCATTAATTATTACAATTTCAATACCCAAGTTCTGTTATTGGAGGGCAAAGAAAGAGCCTCCATTGCTGCAATTATAAAAGCCAGGAAAAAATGTAAATGCAATAATCAGTTCTAATTATATTTTATTAACTTTATTTTAGTTGCTTTCTTTTCACTTATGTCACAGGAGTTATACCAAAGCTGGTCACACATGATGTGTTTTACCAATTTATTAACAGCCTTTAACTTTACAAATCACCTTGTATTTGAATAAATGATTTAAGAACCTTTAAATTTTATTTACCTAACAAAATTTCTTGTGGACTTAAGGAATTCAAGCAGCTTCCCTAAGATTTTCTATTTGGAGCCTGATTTATCCTATTATCCCTGAGACAGAGAACAATAAAAGCCTTTTGAAGTTCAGAGGGATCAACACATCCTTACTCAGTTTAAAAATATACTTTACTTAGTAAAATATCATTCCAGAGTCATGTAGTGGTCCTGGCTCAACCACTGTGTATGTTGTATATGTGTACGGATATGGCATGACCACATACACACACAACCAGCACAGCCTGTGCTGCCCAAATTTTGGCTGCAGAGCAAACACAACAGAGGAGCCTGTAGACACCTCCCACTTAGTACTGGCAATTACACCACCTGTCTGGCCTTGTTTTTATCTAACTGTGAAGCAACAGGTTCTCATGAGAACCTGTCTGACAGCGGAAGTGATGAATAAAGTTGTTCTCTTGTAAGGAAACAAGGAGTAGCACAAAGGACCAAAAGGGGATAATCTCTTCTCTGCATGGGGTCTGCATGGCATGCTGTATGGGGGTTTGAGGCCCATTTAATACTACAACACTTGGGGTTTCAAGCACCCAGAGGGACATAAAATTACCCATACTATTCTCTTCTTAGTATTAACTCTAACAAACAGCTTTTGAATAGAGTCTGAGTGCCTTTCATACTGGGATTACAACAGACAAGCAAGCACACCCATGTACAAAATGAGGCATTTTCTGGCATTTATCTTAACTCAGGGATACATTTTTTCATTTCCATGAAACGTATTTTGCTGATACAAAGTTAAAGATATAATAATTAAACTATAATCTATTTAAATTTCCATTCTAAAATTTCTAAATGAAGATCACATAAATATTAGAAGATTGGTATTTATTTCAAGATTAAAACTGAACACTTTTTTAAGGCGAACACTTTTTTAAGGCTGTATGTGAAGAACTAAATAAATAATCATGACATTGCAAGACTCAGAATAAATAGAAATTAAGATGACATACATAGTCCTCCTAGAATTTCAGGTTTAATTCCAAGTTTATTTAAATTTATGCACTGAAATACAAGTCATCAAAAATAATCTTTACTTAGAATGGAAATAGCATAGAACACATGTTTAGGTAAAGGGTAAAGTACATCCTTCCTCAATTTTGTGAAGTCCTTGAGAAGTGATGACCTCTAAACCTATGTTCATAAAGCTGAAATATACACCCATAAAATCAAAGAATTGCATTTTTCATCTTCAAAGGACTTGTTGAGCATAAATTAGTCCCCAAATGACTGCAGTAAATTATAGATGGAAAAAACTTCCTCCTTAATTCCACAGTGAGCAAGGAAGAAACAATAACATCACACAAAAATTTGGCAGTTTTACTTTGTAAGTGTTTGGTGCAATTTTGATTGGTAAGATCTTTAAAGCATTGGTAAACTAATATTAGGAGACAACACAAATGGTCCTCAGAAATGCTACTAAATTTATTTTTTGTAGAGAGAGCACGTCCTATTAGTAACCAGCTTTGTAGGAACAGATAATAAGGAGATCTACTTTGGTTTTCTTTTGCCTGTTCACATAGTGTGTAGAGTATCCCTTAGCAGAAGAAAGAACTGCCATAAATTTTACAACTGAAGCAAGGGAAGTATTCCTTATGAAAGAAGACCTTTGAAAACAGAAGATTATGAAGGGCAGCAACAACTGAAATATGTTCATTTTATCATTTTAAAACCTCCTGCTGCCTCCCTTTTCTAATATACTAAGGAAGACTTCTAGCTGATCCTGGATGAACTCTCAGTGCAAAGAATCATGCAGAGCAAATATGAGAAAATTTTGTCTTTTCTGTTAAAATGAGTAATACAATTGTAACTAGTCACACTGACTCAGAACTCAGCATGATTAATGATGCTTTCAGTCTGGTTTTTAGAGGAGTACTTAAACTTGCCCTTATGAATTTTGTGTCTCTCAGTTTTCTAGTGCTTTGTCTGTTTATTTGACTGTCCTGTTGTTCAGAGCAAAACAGCAGTTTATTTGTAAACTTAAATGCTGTTACATGGAAAAAAAGTCTGCCAACAGTCTTAGGAAAAAAGAAAAACATGAACCTTGGATTAGGAAACTAGTATCAATAGTGATAAAATAGGTTTATTTTTTATCTGATTACTATCTGCATTGATCAACATGCCCATGGTGTAACACAGAGTCTGAGAGTGAAACATCCTTGCTTGTTTTCCTCAGGCACAGGAAGAATGGAAGACTGTGGAAAGGTTGGTCAAACAGGAGTTAAGTCAGTGTATATGCTTACATTTCTCCCTGAACCGGTCAAAACTTTAAAAACAAGACTGTAGTACTTAGTTTCATTTAAGTTATTCCATAACTGATACATTGTGTTGACAGTCCCTACAACATTCACCATTTGAACTTAGGCAAAATTATTTGAAATTATTAATTCTGAATATTAAGAAAAGGCAGATAAAAACATACCATAGCTTTTAATTTACTTCTTCCAAAATATAATTTGCTGTGTACCTAGGACATTACCACTGGAAGAACTCTTGTTGATTGAAACTTTGAATATAAAATTCACAAAATAAAATCATTTCAAATGGAAGTCAAAAACATTCTTGTGCCATAAAGTTCTTACTGGACACCTCTCTTTTTTTTTACAAAATATAACAAATTTTCACTTCTGACTAAAAATGTTAATGTTTGTAAGACCCTCTGAAAGGGTTAATATTTTCAGAAGACAAACTCACTACTGATAGTAGACCTGAAAAGTCAGAAAACTTTCAAAATTAAGATCTTTCCTCAGGCATAATAATTAAGAGTTTAAGTGCAGAAACTAACAAAAAGCAAAGCAACATATCAAAGTATTGATCACTTGTCCTTCCACTGAAAAGGACAGGATGAATTTTTCCCTAAACATCTTGCTTTGGGAGGAAAGTGTTAAGATTCCTTGCAAATGAAGGATATTCGAAAAAAAACCACTATTTTTGAAAGGAGAACTTTGCAAGGTGTTTCCAAGAATACATTGTCTAAAAGAGGCAATGCCCATAAACTCACTACCATAAAAATCCTGTGTTATACAGTTACCTGAGCTATACAGTTTATAAACCAAGCTGAAACTCAGATGTCTAGGTCTCCAAACTTGTGAAAGACACACGCAATGGAAGAGATATATATTGCTTTTAGACATCCACTTGAGAACGTATATCCAGTGGAAGAGAACTAATTTTGACAAAATCAAAACCCAACAAAACAAAACAGCACAAACCAATAAAAACAACAACAACAACAAAAACACAAACAAACAAACAAACAACAACAACAACAACAAAACCCACCCCACAAACAAAAAGAACACCACAAGCTTTTTATTAAATGTGCTGCTTAAGGATGACACAGGATTCCAATGTATAAAGCGAAAGTATGTATTATATAAACACCACTCCCCTGAAAAAATACAACAAACCTCCAAAGAAATTTAACTCGACATATATATGAGAAGACATATAAACAAAAGTAATTTTACCACCATTAATGTAGGAGACAAAGTAGTAAAATCAATTCTTTTCAGCTAGAAAAAAAACTCAGTCTTATTATTTATGTGATGCATATGCTACTGTTATTACAAACAGGAAATATCTTCATTAGAAATAGTATTTTGGAGGATAAAATAGCAGCACTTTCTTAAACCAACAGACAATGAAAAAGAAGGTTGATACATCATTTTATAAACATTTAGAAGGAATTTCATTATTCCATTTCCTTTTAAGAAGACACAAGATGTACTGTGTTTATGGCAAAGGTTTCGTAGTGTGAGTACTGCAGGGATCACTTCTACATGACAATGCCGGGAGCTGCCCACATGTCCAACTGAGCCACTTCTAGTCGGCTCCAGGATGGACCTGCTGCTGCCCAAAGCTAAGCCCATCAGCAATTCTGGTGGCATCTCCGTGATAAAATATTTAAGAAAGGGTAAAAACTGCTGTGCAGAAACGAGAATAGAAAGGAGCAAGAAAACGTGAGAGAAATAGCCCTGCAGACACCAAGGTCAGAGAAGAAGATGCTTCAGACACTGGAGCGGAGATTCCCCTGCAAGCTTCTGGGGAAGATCATGGTGTTGCAGGTTGTCCACCTGCAAATCATGGAAGTCCACAGTGGAGCAGATATCCACCTTGCTGCCCACTGAGGACCTCATGCCAGAGCATGTGGAGAAGCCCTAAGGAAGCTGCAGTCTGTGGAGAGCCCCTACAAGAGCAGGCTCCTGGCAGGATCTTCAGCCTGCAGAGAAGAGCTCATGCAAGAGTATGTTTTCTGGCAGAAACTGACCCATAGGAGACCTACACTGGAGCAGTCTGTTCCTGAAGGACTACATCCCATAGGAAGGACCCATGCTGGAGCGGTTCTTGGAGAAATGCAGCATATGTGAAGAACCTATGTTCAAGAAGTTCATGACAGACTGTATCTTGTGGAACAGACCCCATTCTAGAGCCGGGGAAGACTGTGAGGAGGAAGAAGTAGCAGACATGAAGTGTTATGGACTGACCACAACCCCCATTCCCCAACCTCCTGCACTGCTCAGGGTGGATTTTTTAAAGATGAACAAAGTATCTCTTGCCAGCCACTGTGATTTTATTGAAAGTACCACAGTATTATTCAAACTGGCTATTGGGACTTTTAAAATTATTATTAGAGATAAGTGAATTCACTGTCTTCCACTCAAAACCACAGTCGTAAGGAATAGAAGTCAGACAAGAAACATAGTCAGGACCCTGAATTTTAGGAAAGCAAATTTCTAGTTCTTCAAGGAGTTAGTCAAGAGGACCCCCTGCAAAATGGTCCTCAGGGACAAGGCACCAGAACAGACCTGGCAGATCTTTAAGGACATGTATCTTGGGAAGAGTATAGGGATACAGGCTGGTTGTGTAGGGATGAAGTCAGGAAGGCCAGAGCATGGCTGGAGCTGAACTTAGCAAGGGATACAAAGAATAACAAGAAGGGCTTCTACAGGTATGTCAACCAGAAAAGAAAGGTTAAAGAAACTTTACCACCTTTGATGAGCAAGACTGGCAAGCTAGTAACAACAGATGAGGAGGAGTCTGATGTTCTCAACATCTATTTTGCCTCTGTCTTAAATGGCAACCTGTCTCCTCACACGTCCTGAGCTGAAGGAACACAAGATGAGGACTATAAGTGAAGACAAGGTTCATGACCACCTGAGGAACCTGAACATACATAAGTCTATGGAA
>VWZY01005872.1:245215-270278 GCA_013399075.1 Chloroceryle aenea | reverse complement strand
AAGAGAAACATTACACCCATTTTTAAAAAGGATATAAAGACGGACCCTGGGAACTACCAACCTATCAGCCTCACCTCTGTGCCTGGGAATATCATGGAACAGATCCTCCTAGAATTTCCGATAAGGCACATAGAGGATAAGGGGATGATCAGAGACAGCCAGCATGGCTTCAGCAAGGGCAAGTCCTTCCTGACCAACCTATCTACACTGGAGTGAATACATCAGTGAACAAGGGAAGAGCTATGGATGTCATCTATATGGACTTCTGCAAGGCCTTTGACACAGTCCCCCACAACATCCTTCACTCTAAGTTCAACAGGCCTGTTCGGTGGATAAGGAATTGGCTGGAAGGTCACAACCCGAGGGTAGTGATCAATGGCTCTCAATGTCCAGATGGAGATAGGTGACAAGTGGTGTCCCTCAGGGATCCATGCTGGGACTGGTACTGTTTAAAACCTTCATCAATGGTATAGGCAGTTGGATCAAGTGCACCATTGGCATGTTTGAGGGCGACATCAAGCTGAATAGCACAGCTGATATGCCAGAAGGATGGGATGTCATCCAGAGGCACCTGGACAGGATGGAGAGGTGGTCTCACGTGAAACACTTAAGGTTCAAGTGCAGGAAATAATACAAGAGGGTGGAGTGAAAGAGAATTTTGACACAGAGACAAAATATGAGGAAAAAATCTTGGAATAACAGAAAGGTTTAACCATTAAGGTTTTGTAATCTAGAAGTAAAGTTCGACCTTGAGGCTATTTGGCTCCTTGAATGGCAAAATTTCCATTGTTATGATGGTGTGATACATAGACAAATTCCCCTGAGAAAAGGACTGGACATGGTGTTTAGGTCACTATTTTCCAATGCTTGTAATAAAATGAGGACTGTCAACTGTTTGAATACTGAGCAGACCAAAAGCAGGTTTCTCTCAACAGCTACATCATCAGGTAAACCAATCCTGCTGACCAGAGGCAAAAGTAAAATTTGAAGCTATTATCTTCAAAAGGGAATATACACGCCTCTCTGTTCTTACTACATACAGCCAGTAAGAACTATGTATTGCCTAGCAAAATGGTTTACAACATGGTGATCATTTATTTTGTGAAATCTCAGTGCTGTAAGACAGCTTCCTTGAATTATTGGAGATACTTTTCCCTTGTAATATGTAATTGCTATAGCTTAACTTTTTTTTTTTTCCCCAAAATAAAGACATAAGTGCATGACTTAATTAGAGCAGAACTGATTCAACTCAGGACCATAACAGCAAGAAAATGCACTAGAAGATTTTATCTGCAAATTGTTTTAGAGACAAATATAAAGATGAGAACTCAGACAACAATCAATGTAAACAAAGAAGCATTCTGAAATGAATAAACCCTTGATAATGCACATTAGTAAGTGGACCTGTGGCATGTGAACTGGCAACATAATGGAATTGGGAAAGCTGTTAAAAGTGGAGCTATGGTGTCTGAAAACTTGTAAAGGAAGATTCAGAACATAACAGAATGAGTACTTGCTCTTCAGTACTATAAGGAATACTGCCATGACAGAATTTGAGCAGTCTCTTGACATTTATAAAGCTACAGAATGGTGGAATGGATAATGAAAAAATATTTTAAATGCATGGCTTACTGAGGCAGTATGCAGGAGTGCATGTACAGTCTCTTATTCTTTGTAAATGTGTAAGCTGACTCACAGTGGCCTTTTCTATTAATCAGTGTTCACCTGGACAAAAAGAGTTTCTGACCCTAATATGGGTCAGAAGTCAGGAGTTAAAATTCTTAAAGTAGGCTATGTCACTGCATGCATGCTCAGACAAAATATGCATGTAATACACATATGATTTCCCATATATTTCCTATTAATAATGAAGACCTAATAGCTTCAAAACATAATCTATTTTGATGCAACCAAATGGCAAAGTCTCAGTTGACTTTTTTTCACCATGAGAATACTCTATATTTAGGCCACAGAAGGAAGAAAAAAAATTGAGTTCCAAATAAATATACAGAGAGATTTGATATAAGTTACTTGATCTTAAAGGATGGCAGTACAAATACCAATTTCTGAGCAAATGATGTTAAGCAGCTCAAGCAGATTTCACACACTGATTTACACAGATATATATATAAAAGTTCCACTTTTGATTAATACATTGAGGAAATAAAAAGCAGTAAGATGTGGAGGCTTGTGTCCAGTGCTGACAGCACTGGACAAGGTTATCACAAAATGTAATTAGTGACAAGCTGACAGTATTAGACTACCAGTTCAATCACATCATAAGGACCCATGGTCATTGAAAACCTTTTTACATCCAGCTACTCAAAAATAAACCCTGAGAAGGGTAACTCCTGATTTAGTTGTTTCACTGAATTTTATTTCACTGAATGGTGTGTTTCTTTTGATTAATCCACTGTAAATTCACCCAAGATGGTTCTCTATTTGGTCACCAGACCACTGTTTCCAGGAACATTTTTATGGTCAGTACATTGAGAAATGTTTCTAAGCACTATTCAACTGATAGCCTTGACTAGAGCATAGTATTAAAGATGCACTATTCCTCCAGCTGGAGTCGGACTTTTGTTGTGCTTCTTTTCAGATTTTAGGAGGTTTGGAAAGAAGCCTTGCCTTGATTACCCATATGAGAGCAGAAGATAACTGTTGAAAATGAAAGGTTAAAACATTAATATATATAATACAAATCCATGCACCTAAAATGTCTAGAATATGTTAAGTAATTTCTTACTAGCACCGCCATATAAATATACCAACAATCCTCTTTTTCTGGAACAATAATGGCATCTTGTGGATAGTAAATTAATTTTCACATGTGAATGATTTATAAGAGAAGTCAGGACTGTATTGAGTATCTGTTCACAAGATTTAAGAAATGCAGGTGAAAAAAAAAAATTAAGACTGATGCATATCATTCAAGATTACATTTTTATTTCCTTTCATTTAATTCACACTCATTTCTAAAATCTAAAGGGTAATATGGTTTTGGAGACAGTATAACAGTATTATCCCACAGAAAAACTATCTGTGGTTGATTTACTATTCAAATATTCAGATTTATGCCAAAGCAGATGAAATTAATAATTCAAATGCCCACACTTTAGGATTTTGGAAGGATCTTCTGTGAAATTTAAAAAAATGTTCTTGAATTCTCTTTCTTAGAGTAGGAGTCAATATCAGTAAAGCAGGATACAGGAGCAAGAACATTGATGGAAACAGCATGCTCAACAGTTTTCTATCTACATCCATGTAAACTACTGTGAAGATGGAGTTTCATACTTAAACACTTTGACTGAAAAGACCTAGAATACTGGAATTTTCATTTCTTCTGGTTTTTGCCTCCTGTTTTTCCTCTCCACATATATAATAATTAGTTACCATCGCTGCCATATGTCTGACAATGCACAGTACTTTATTTAATAAAGATTTAAACGCTTTCCCTTGGCCATTTTTTCACCACTCTGAAAATGCCACATTAGTATTCCTCTCTTCTCAACTTCATGAAGTATTATGTCAGCACTCCTGAAGTTTTAGCCCTATTGATTTTCTTCAAATTGAACCATAAGAGAAGTACATATTCTTTCAAGAAAACATGAAGCATGGTAGCCAATCAATAGTTTTGGAACCTGAAAGCTCTGGAGATTTAGACAAGGCCAGTGTCTACAGCTGAGTACAGAAATTTTGTGCTATTAGTTGTCCACAGTAAGAGCACTGTAACTTATCTCTTATGTCACAGTGTTTATAGATGCTGTCAAATTTACACAGCAACACCTATCCCACCAAAAAGGCCTATTACCACACAATAACCCCACACAATAACCATATTAGACTGGAATAAATCACTAGAATTGATACTGTGGAAATGAGACTTAACTGGTAGACAACTTAATGGGAGAATAGACTACTTAATATGGCTATTTATTTGTTCTTTCAGGACCATAATTTTCACCATGTCATTAGGGGCTCTAAAAGATGTGGATTCTGTCATGACCACTGTGCCATCACCCTGAAAGGTGATTACTACTGTGCCAAAAAAAAAAAAACCAAACAAAAAAAAACCCACCAAATGACTGACTCGACACTGCCACAGTTCTATAGATAGTGAGGCTTACAAAACTGACATTAAAAAGTCAGACATCACACAAAGACTTCTATGAAACAGAAATGTATTGAAGGGAAATATTTTTAAAATCCAATGATATTATCAGTTTGTCAGGTTGCAGTACTGCTAAAGAGTGTCTGCTTTCCCAGAGCCATGGTTGCTGGTATGAGCACCAGAAACGGGGAATTTCCAAATATGTTGTTCAGATGTTTCATTTTGTGAATAATTTTTTCTTGTCTTAAAATAAGCAGGATGTTAATAGTAAGAATTACAGCCTGTGCAAATGTTGTCTTTAACAAGTAAAGTTAAAACATTTTTCTGACTGTCTATAGCACAATCAAGGAAAAGATTAATGTATGTATGTGTTCATATATTTTAAACAGAAGAGCTCCAAGAAAATAAAAGCAGTACTGTACTTTCCACAATTAAGACTTAAAAAATTCAGAAAGTTTCACACTACTATCACTTTATGCATGCTCCAGAACCACACTTAACTGTCTACCATGCAGTGACCTGATTGCATTAACATCATTTAATCTCTGGGCACATTACTCCATCAGTACAACACAAAGCAATTTAGATCTCCCCATCTACTTATAAACAGGTTTGGTAAGTGAAGACAGATAAGTAAATACCAGTAGTGAAACTCTTTACTCTCTCCTAGAAACAATTTTATGTTACACATTTGGCTTCTCCATGCTCTACAGTTTAAAAATATCAGTATGTTAGAACTTGTCATTTTATCCCATCCCACCTATTAGTTTTAGTAAGATGTTTGTGTCCTGATTCTGTGAATGGAGAAAAAAATAAATGGTCAAATAAAAGTACAAGGAATTTTTTTTTCTTTAGAAACATCTTTAAGGCTAACTAGTACCACATATTTTATCCTTTTTAAGCTCTTCCATATTACACAGTAATAAACTTTAAATAGCCTTAATGAGAATTCCTTCAAAATCCAGAAATGTGATGGGTGATGGAACTCATTTAGTAACATCATTTTTCCCAACCTTAAAAAAACTCTTGCATTGCTAACTGCCTGTTAACTGTGACCAGTAGAGGGCATGTGAGGATTGAGTTACGTGAATACAAAATGAAAAGACTAGGATTTCTATCACAAATACTAGTTTGCTCACGTTGGAGATGTACATGTTTGAGAAGCTTGATAAATATTTGAGTATAAATTGTGTTTTCAACATAAAATTAGATCCATATCATTAAAGTGAAATGTCATATGCGACATTTATTTTATTAAGAGCTATGTTGTCAAACTTGTACTTGTTTATTATGTATACACTGAACTAATGTAAAAATGATGTTTAGACAGTTAAAAACATAGGCACATTATAACTTTATATAGAATAGACTTACAACACAGGAGAAAAATATGCACAGAAACAGTGACTGAAAGATTTCACTTTAGAGAGCAAAATGCTCATTTCTACAATATTAACCATTTAATTGCATATTATTCACTTAAATTGTGAGATTATTTATGCATCAGGTTAAAACTGGTTTTACAGATTGGATTATCAAAACCGTATTATAAGTTTATATTTTTTTAAGTGATACATTTCTTCAGCTAAACCTTGTGACTTGTAGATGTGTTTCTTCAAAATCACCTGAAAATATGAACTTAATAAATATAAAAACACTTAATTCCCCAGTTCCTACAAGGTAGAGCAAAAATAAGCATGCAGCCTTACTGGATGGTTTTAGAATGTGTACACTCAAATCTGTTTTCCTAACTACATGCTCAATTACACTATCTGGGCTTTTCAAACCTGGATATTCAGTTACGTGCCTTGATTTCAGCTTATAATTCTACTAATGGTGCTTATACAACTTTAGACAGCCTGTTTGGAGTCACCAGCTACAGACTCAGCAGTCAGCCAGAACTGTGCCCTAATTACTTGCTTCCTCAGGTTACACAGTTTTAGGTTTTGAGGATGAATGACAGAGCTTCTACTGCAGCTTCGACAAACTCAGACTTGGGACAGAGGAGGGACTTCACTAGTAAAGTGATAGAGAATGATAGAATGGTTTGGGTTGGAAGGGACCTTAAAGATCACGCAGTTCCACCCCCCATGACATGAGTAGGGATACCGTCAGGCTGCTCAAAGACACATCCAACCCAGCCTTGAACACTTGCATGGAAAAGGCATCCACAACTTCCCTGGGCAAATTGTTCCACTGTCTCACCAGTGGATGTGCTCACAGTGGATATTGTCTACTAGGCCCTGTGACAAGGTTTAGCCATGCAAGAAGTTGTTCATCATATCCTTTTTTTGCCATCTAAGACATAGAAGTTGTAATCTGACACGTGCCTGTCATCTTCCACTGCATGATAAGCCACCCTATCAGAAGCACACATTAAGGACCATGCACAGTTTAAGCAATGGTACTGTGTGAAATCCTACACGCAATATATTATTTTGGGAAGAAGAGAATTTAAGTTGTGAATTTTTCTAACTTCAGTAAAACTTCTGGGTTCCCCCCCACTCCTCATCCACTTCTTGAAAGAGAGACAACAAAATATTTCAAGTTTTCATCATATTAGTAATTTAAACAAACATTTAATATCAGATGTGCAGCACCTGTCTGGAGACATCCATAACAAATGTATTGCTGGCCACAGTCCTTGGTTGCATGGTTGGCTGGTAATTATTGAGTTGAAAGTAGCTATCTAAAAAAAGAAAAGCTTGTGACCTTGCTAAGTTTTCTACAGAAAACTGCAGTTTTCCCAATCTATGTATTTCCATACAGTTTACCCCAAGAACCTGAAAAACCTGCCTTCATGTAAATCCATCATGAAATAATACTACTTTTGGCAAGGCTCCCTCTTATGGGAAATTCCCAGTCAAATGAGCAGAGTGATACTGATCTAATGAAAAGAAAACTATAATAATCACAGAGGAAAAAGAAAAATAGAAAAAAAGTCAAAGGTATACATGCCTGACTTTGGGGGAGAGGTGAAAAGAGCAGGGAAAAAACCCACAACACTAAAAAAATATTTATTTCAATCAATCTTTTGTCACAGGGTGATCTGACTAAATGAGGAACCTCATTAAGGTCACCTCCAAACTCCACCTAAACATTTGCCAACATTTTCAAAGCTATGTCTACATGGTGCCCCTAAATCACCAGCAGAGGAAACTCAATAAAGATTCTCAGTCACTTCAAGAGACAAGAGACCATAAAGTTCAAAGCACTGGGTGAAATACTAGTTTTCTGAAGCTAAACCCTAGAAAAGTGATTGTGGTGGGAGAAGGATCTCTCAGATCTCTCAGGTGTAAGCTCACCTTACATGCAATGCAGGTTAACTCATGTCTGCCAGTGAGTGGGGAAAAGGCACTCTCCTGACCACACTGGCTGTGCTTCCTTCACTTCTGGTCTCATGAACACAATGCCAGAGGCTGAGCTGCAGCCACCCCTTACTGGCAAGGGGCAGCAAGAACAAGCTGCCCCATGAAGGGAGATAAGCAGGAGCCAAGGGTGACCATAGTATAAGAAGCATCCTTACCAAGAGGACGTAGTCCTGCTGCGCCTGCACAGGAGTCCCACACAACAGCATGATCCATCCAGACAGCCCAGTCAGAAGCAGCAGAGACAGCATCATAGTGGAGATAAGTCTAAAAGGTGGATAAGTAGATCTGAAGTCCATCCAGGACAAAGCACATCAAATGCAGGCCTGAACCCACCTAGGAGTCAAGATCACAACCTACAACACAACTCAGACAAGAACTGGCTGCCCAGACATGAGCTTAAGATTGCTCCTAGAGCAATGGGCTGCAACTGTGGGTGTAGGTCCCAGTTGAGGCTGGTCAAACCAGTTAAGGCATATTAGTTCTCTCAAGGCACTGAAATTTTTATCATGGAAAAATAAAGTACTAAAGAAGGCTGCACAATCTCTAGAACACTTGCAACTATAAGGACAGGCTACTTGGCTCCCATCTCTTCAGTGTATGCACCAAATTCACAAATTAAATATCATTTGAAGAACTAAATTGATGAGCTTATCAGCTTTTTTGCAAGATACAGAGCCAGAGAGGTGCCGATGTCACCAAGTCCCAACAAATCACCTGATGCATCTCAGGATGAAATTGAGTTGTTAATATTGTTGATGTAAATGCTTTAATACCAGGATGTACCAGTTCTGCCAGCAGGCATCTGCCTTCCTTGGCAATATTTAACCTCCCCAGTGCCTAGTCCTGGATAGAGATTTTTATCAAAACCCAGCTGTACAGGAATACAGGGACAAGACATGCATCTACCAATAGAGCATGTCCTCAGGGAAATCAGATCATCACTTCCTGCTAGAAATCCAGTACAGACTCCACCTAGATGATACCACTTCCTTCACCTACATCTAAATGGAAAAGATCAAGAAACTCCCATTTAGATCACATTTGCATTTTGTTCTATATGTCTCATATCTCACTCTTCTAACATGCCAACTTTCTTCACAAACTACCTGATGGTGTTTGTGTGCTCTTGGCAGTCAGGGTCATCCTTCCCAGCTTTGTAATTACAGACTGTTGGAAGACTTGGGTTTCATAGCAGCCTTCAGAGTGTCTTGGTGTGAGTGGAGAGGTGTATCTTCTTGTCAGCTCAAAGGTCAGGGGATGTAAAGAAGGCGGACACCAGGTTCTCACTTGACTATACAGAAGGAGGAGGTGAAGCACCCATTAGGGACATGTAGCAAGAATAGTGGGAGCTGGAGGCCTTAGATTCAGCAAGACACTTGGCTGCCCAACTCTGCAGGGAGGTTTGGGCAATGTGGAATGTACTCTGGACCTTGGAGGGCTGTCAAGGCACCATTGTAGAGTTGTGCATCAAAATCTTTTGGAAGCTGGACTGCAGAAGATATTTCAATTCAATGTAAAAATGTATTTAATAAAAACACAATACAAGGGGAAAATTTAAAATCACCCAAAATGCCAAATAACTCTGTGTAAAGGTTGTGTCCCCTAAGAAGGTGCATTCAGATGAATCAATAAGATCCTATTTCTCAGGAATTAATAATAAAGGATTCTTAGCATGAGGCTCGTAATTCTAACACTTTCATCAGAGAATGGAGTCACCAAGAGGAAATTTAAACCATCTTATTTTCATCCACCAACATTTCCCTCTGCCATGCCAAGAAGACAGAGGAATAAAGCAAATGAGGAATCTCTACTCCTTTCTTGTGGAGAAATACATAAATATGAAATAAAAACTGGAAAGTCTGAAGATAAAACAGTAATACAGGCCATAAAAAAACAAGCTAGGAGGTCTTGTATTTCTTAAGTGTTAGACTTCTTAGCAGCTTCCCATGGAAGTGGTGAGGCCCAAGACTGTTTGCCTCCTAAGACAGCAAAGCAGATAAGGCTGTGCTAAGTGATGATTAAAGATATGAAATGCCTCACATGAGGTGGCAAAAAGCAGACAGTCTCGGTGTAACAAAAATATAAGGCCAATAGCCCATGCAGACACTGAGTAGACCGAAGTTCAAGGACTTAGAGTGTCACCAAACTGGCAGTGGTACTACAGGTCTACAAACACACAAAACTCTAGGACTTGTTTTCTCTGTGTGTAGGAATACTTCTTTACATTGAACCTAGCATTTGGATACCAAAGAAAACAGGAAATGTTAAGCATGTAAACCCTAAGCAGCAAAATCATGCCAGCACAGCAGGAATTTTATATACATTTACCAGAGTGTATTACAGGTTTGGTAGCTGAATCAGCACAGCATTCAGAATGGAAACCCATGAAATGTGAATCTGCATAAAGCTTATTTGCTACATTGCTTATTTTCTAGAGCTACAAAAATCTGTTACTGAAGACATCTGAAAGACATGTTGTTAGACATGGGTTTTATTTTATGATGGGCTTTAATTTTATGTTTCTAACTTTCTGGTTTTCCATGGTAAAGATCACAAGAGCAGTACACTAAAACTTCTTTCTTTGTTGTGGTGGACCCTTTTTTCCTGAATCATCTGATATTTTTCAGAAAATGGGAAAAACATGTATTTTTCTGGTCAATGGTATACACCTCCATGGAAAAATCACATTGTCTGTTAGACAAT
Organism: Chloroceryle aenea; assembly: GCA_013399075.1. Classification (NCBI taxonomy): domain Eukaryota; kingdom Metazoa; phylum Chordata; class Aves; order Coraciiformes; family Cerylidae; genus Chloroceryle; species Chloroceryle aenea. The sequence continues at coordinate 260,093 of VWZY01005872.1, read as the reverse complement.
GTCATTGCATTAATGTAGTTCTTGTTGGAGGTAATAATACCAAAACATTTACATATTTTCATTAAAATCCCTTTCATTTCTTGTTATAAATACCAGGGAATGCTTACCAGTAGAGAGAGAAAAATTTTCTCCTACTACTACTTGTTCATAAACTTTCTCTGACTAAACCAGAGAACACATGTTCAAATTAATTAATGGGAAACTGCAGACTTTTTATAGAAAATAAAAAAAAAAAAAACAAAAAAACAACAAACCCAAACAGTTAGAAACTGGAGTTTCCAGCCTGAAATAAATTTTAAAACAAAATAAAACAAGAAAACACCAGAAATACAAACCTGAATATAGTTATGGCTAAATTCTGTTATGGTTTCACACTCATACCAACAGAAATAACGTATCATTGCAACTGATGTATGTAAGGCTCTAACAAACAAGGTCCCTTATGCAGTAGTATAAGCATTCATGTTTCCAGTTTATCTTGCCTAAGGGTTATCTTTTATATTTCTTTGAGTCAAAAAATCATTTTCTTTCTAATTATTGTGAACTGTTGTTTGTATTCACCTGCCACATTTTTCTAGTGATGATCACTTGTTTGACACATGCTGGCCAAGCTAATTCACTTTCAAAACTATCTCATTTAATTTAAGGAAGTGAGAAAATTCAAACAGCTATAAGAAAGGGATTACCTGAAACACTGAGTCTAATTTAACAGAATTGTTTTTCCCCTCTGTATTGCAGACAACTGTCAAAATAAAAATGGCACTCAAATGAGTTTAAGGCACAGCAGTTCTTTATAGTCATGTCTGATTGTTATGACAAAAGAAGCAAACTTCCCAGAGTTATAAAAATCACATGTTATTTCAAGAGCAGCCTGCAGTTTTTATGAAAATACTATTTTTTACATAAAAGAAGCCAAAACCACCTTGATGTTACTTTTCCATGTAATCTATCCTTTTTTCAACATAGTATATAATCTTTCACATGTTTAAAAAAAAACCCAACAACCAAGAAACAGAAGACTAAAACAAAACAAAGTAAAAACAAACAATCAAAACAAACAAACAAAACCACCACCACCAAAACAACAACCAAAAAGCAGTATAGTATCTGACAAGTATTTAGGATACATTAAATGAATTACAAACATTAAAACCATAGAGATGTTTCAAGTAAGCTTTTTTAAAAGTGCCTGAAAAATTAGGGCAAACAGTTGTGTGTGTTGTCACTGCAACGAAAGAGAACTCACTACATTAGCTTAATTTCCAGAAACTGCAAGTAGAAGGATAAAAATTCAGGTACATTTTTAGGAAATCTAATCTAAAAGCTCCTTAATGAAGGAAACACCTACATGTTACCAATGAAGCTCCCTATGGTCCTAAACAAGAAGTCGTCTAACTCAGTGTTTTGATGCACAAGTCCTATAACGCAGACTTCCAAACTCCTGCCTAAATTAGCATTTAAGCCTTCAGTAAAATTTTCCGTAGCTCTCTGGTTTGGTTTCTGCACATACCGAGACTATCAATTGGGATGGCAAAGCAGGCCTATAGTTGCTTGTGTGCTAACCCTTATGGAAATAATCTGTCATGTGGTTTTTAACAACACAGACTGATGGTTCAGTTAAGCTAATGCCTTAGAGTAGTTCAGCTTTATTTCATAGCCCCCTATTTCCTGGATTTGGTCACATTTTTTAGGGTTACTTCTGTGATAGTGTTTCTTCCCTGATTCCCCAGGATCAGGGCAAAGGAAAGGGCAGGGAAGAGCACTGAACAATCCCTTTCTGTGGAGCTAGCTGCAGTTCAGCTTTGCTGCCACATCAGCTGTACTTGCATATTACACTGTATACTCGTGTACCAGATACAGACCAAGGGCTTTACCAATGCACTAAAACTAGTCTTTTCACAGAAGACTAAGGTTTGGTCTTTTTTTTCCATTTCTTAGGCAATGTCAGCTCAAACTAACAGAGCACTTTCTGAAAAGTAAGGGTATCCAGACTTCTGAGACCTCCTCAACTTAGAGGAGCTTTAAACTTTTAACCTATTCTCTTTGTAACACAACTCTCCCATCTTCCTGAAGCTGCGTTGCGGCACACAGTGCATAGACACAGTCCTAGACAGCCTGAACAAGGGGATCTGATTCTGACCTGCACTGCATTGTGTTCTGTACATTCCTTTTAGGGCAACTGTAGCTTTTTTTCCCCTATATTTAATGTGTAATGCATGAAGAATCCTGAAAAGTAGTCTGTAAACTTCATATAGGATGAATACCTTAACCACTCAGTTGCTCACTTTATCCCAAGAAACTCTGGGGTGTTTTCTTCAGTATAAAAGCTTCGGAAAAGTGTGTCTATCTACATTTCAGATACTTTATGGCAAATGCTAACCAGAACACAACTAGGTGTATCTGAATTTTAAATGCTAGTTGTGGTTTGAATCAGCACAAAATTTATCCTTCATGGGGTGAACACCAGCATGATTAACCCAGTTTCCAGGAGAATTAGTTATTTTGTAAATACACAATAAAGCAGATGAGTTAGATCCAGAGTTGTTGTTTGCTTGTATTGTTGCAGTGCTTATAAACATTCTCTTGTAATAAGCATCCCATGAACAGTGGCAAAAGAGAGACAATCCTTGACCGAAACAGTTCATAGTTAATTTTAAATTGGAGAGGTGAGATAAAGAGATTATAGGCAAGTGACATAAACTGAAATGGAAGCAGAATTCTATGATGCTTAGTTTGACTAAGGAGAGTCAAAGATCTGCTCCGAAGTAAAAGCAGATAGCATCATTCCGAATACTCTAAATGTGAATTAAACCACTGTTAAAGGCACAGATCCACATGGAAAGGAATAACCACTAAAAGATCCAGTTGTGAAATCAAATTAATATTACAGAGGACAGTGATATATGAAGAAGTGCAATAAGATAAGAAAGATAATAGATAAAAAGCAAGAGAACTGCAAATGTGTGAAGCTGTTACTAACTCAGCATTCTGCTCCCCTAGAGTTCTGCCTCCAATGCAGAGTGAATCCTTACAAAACCTATGATATGATAGAGATCACACCTCAGGTGACAGCTGGTTTTGGGAGAGGAGGAAAAAATTACAACATGAAGTAACTTACCTTTAATGACTTTCATGTTAAATAGGTAGATGGTGTGACCTACTTCTGCCTATAAAGTTCAGAACATTCTGTCCCACATTACAGAACACCAGAGACCAAGTCCAGAGCATCTCCTCACTGTTACAACCCACAGAAAGGCCCTCTCTTTGGAATAAGTAAGGAAGATAGCATGTTAGCAGACACACTGCATATTGGCATGTTTCCTCTTCACTTTTGGATGAGAAATATTGTTTTTTCAATGTATGTCCATTCTTTTTGGACTCTGTCCTGTATCTCTGCCTCAGCAAACTGAAGCCACAAAGCTACTCTTTCTTTTGAGAAGACAAATTATGTAGATGGAAGAGTCTGTTACTTGCTGTGGGACATTGCTTCATCATGGGCATTACTATTTCACTCAAACCTCAAACTGTTTTTCCATGTTTCTGTTATCGTGATACTGTATGATTATGGTTCTTTTTATTTGTTTTATGCAATCATGTTTTTGGTTTTTTTTTTTTTCATAAAATAGAACCTGTTCTCCATTAAAAGGGAATTAGATCAGTTTACTTAAGCAGAGGAGTGAGAATTATACAAATTATCCATAATACTAATCTTCTAACACAGAATCAAGTTCACACAATCACTAACTTTGCTGAACTGACCATCAGAACAAGAGAAAGTCATGATCATGAAGCTGTAGCTCTAAAACAGAACTCAAAAGACTTGAGTTAGCTCCATGCTCTGTCACAGGCTTCCAATAAGGCCTTGAACAAGTCATTTAAAGCACTTCATTCAGCTCCTTTTCAGGTACCTTACTTTCACACAGCACTGATAAGGCGAAGCTCTGTCTGTGCAGGCTGACTACCTACTACAGTCACTCTGCTTTTTTCTAATATCCTGCATGACAGATATTATCAAAGCACAGCAGTCTGGCTTTCAAAATAGATCCTTTAAAACTGTACGGTCCTCATAAAAGACATTTGAACTTATTACACAATAGATTCTAAAAGATTTCCAGACATGAGCCTAGGATAAAAGAGCCTTTAAAAATATTTGTGTTGCATAAGTCAAAGACAGACTGTTAATTATGCTAGAAGCTTGCAAGTCTACAGAATAAAATAATTAATTTAAAAACTATTAAAAAACTTTACTGACAGATACATGCACAATAGGGAAGAGTTCAGTTAGTTATTTGATTGTAGCTTTGTAACTTCCCAACCTTTTAAATATGTAGATAATGGTAATGCTTCAAAATGTTTTGTTAAAGAAAAGACATAATCTGCTAGTGTGAAACTCCTTGGCTGCATTAAGTCCTACCACTCTTCTCATGAGACATGAAAATAACTCAAAGCTCAGCAGGATTTCTTCTAAGTCAGAGTTCCCGCTCCTTTGCATCAGATTGAGATGCAGAAACAAGTGAGAAAAACTGAATGGCATTTTTTTCAAACACACCTTGTGACACCTCTCTTTGAAGTGGCAAGAATACAGGAAGAGGAATGACAAAACCAAAGTAACAGATGTTTGAAAAATCTAAAATGATTAAATTCAAAGCCCACCGAAAACAGTTAGCACTTTCCTAGGTTTCAACAGGTTAGGCATAATTAAGCTTACCCTTTGAAAAGATAGATAAAAATGTGGATGTTCAAGACCCCACAGCCTTGCAACACAGATGTCAGTATTTCAATTTTATTTCCAGTTCTCAGGGAATCTGATAAATTCCTCCTTATCTAGGAGCTATCAGTAGGAGAGAAAATGGGACAATCCAGAGAGATTATATAATCTCGAGATATCATATCCTGAAAAACAGGATATAGGCAGAACCTTGGGAGATTTTCTAGGTTACACACAATTGATATTATTTAAGGACAAGGATGGACTAGACAATTTTCTGTTAAAAATTCAAGTGCTGTATTATTTATAGGTTCTGTGAATAAATAAAATTATTCTAACATAGAATCGCAGAATCGTCTAGGTTGGGAAGACCTTCAAGATCATTAAATCCAACCAATAACCCTATCCTACAAGTCCACTGCTATACCATGTCCCTAAAAGTCGATTTAAGTATCCATATCACTGATCATTCTTCCTCGTCTAACCTGAATCTCTCATGAAGAAATTTAAACCTATTACTTTGTGTCTATCTAAAGTAAGTATGTAAAACAGATATTCCCTTCTCTTTGAAGCAGTCTTGTATCACCCCTCAGTATTCTTCCTGTATGCATCACACACCACCTTCTTTCAACATTTCCTCTTGTTTCCTAGATCTCTGATCATTATCACTGCTCCCAGATTATCCTTCCCCACCTAGTCCACATCCTTCTTGAAACACCATACCTGAGAAGAGGGCAAAGTAGTCCAGCCCAGAGTTTATTGTTACAATAGAGCTGCTATAAAATGTGCCCTTTCACAATGATATAACATTGTTAATTCAAGTTCACCTCGTGAATCTGCTGTAACCTCAAGATTTATGTAAAACTTCTATTTAGTCGCTCCTTATCCCGTATTTGCACATAAATTCAGAATATTGCAATTACATTTATTGAATAAATAATTCTTTTTAGGCCTTTATTTTTCCCCAGGCCATTTCTTCATTGGAAATACAGACCAGTTTGCTATACACCTGCAGAAATTTACACTTCAGTTTCATCCATAAATTTAATAGAAAAATTTTTCTTAAGAGGGTACTAAAAAAGTAGATTTTTTTTTTTATAAAATGGATGATAAATCTGTTAAGTCTTCTGAACATATAAAGGACACATTTTATTCTATAAAGTAGCCTCTTCCTTCATCTTTGAGATACATTTCTGATTCCTGTGAAAGAATAAAGAATTACCTTTAGAGGTTGATAATTAAAGAACAAATGTTATTGTTCCTTGAAACAAAGATTGCAGAAGTACTTGAATAGGATGAGTTTTCAGAAAAGCAGATTTCAGCAAACAAGGAGATGGTGCGTAAAGTCATTTTCTGAAAGAATTTGAAGAAAAAAGGAGTACAGATAGGATTACTCAATGATTATTTTGTAAACCAAACAGTGAAGAATGAATCGTACACAAACTGAAAGCCAGGATGAACATAAGAGACCAAGGACATATCGATAAAAGCTAAGATGTAAAGTGGCATAAAGAGTTCTATTAAAAAAAGTTTTAGAAGTAAATAATAATGGGAAGACAAAGGGAATAGTGAGGACATTACTAAGAAATAAAAGATGATGAGAAAGTGAAAATACCTAGAAGATGGAATACAAAACCACTGTCATGGATTTGTCAAGTATGGAAGATATTCAGCCTTCTTAGTTTCTTCTTTTGGCAGAATAGGTGGCCTAATAAATGACAAGGTACAATAAACTTTGAAATTATTATTATTTTTAAATGTTTGCCTGCAAAGGCACCCTAAAGCACAAGGCCAATGACTCTCAGCATCAGAAGGGTATACAAGCAGTTTGAAATCTCATTTTCAACCAAGCTGTTTTCAGTAGCTTCCTGTCATGCTGGGAGGACGCTGCACAACTCCCAAAGAGAACTCTTCCAATTCCAATTTTCATTTATTGAAATTAGTCATGATGAAATAGAAAATACTGTTTTGAGAAATTGATAAGATAACTAGCTTCATCTTACAGGGTTTGGACCAAATAAAAGAACGAAATAATGTGCAATTATGAGAAAATAAAATACAGACTATGCAAAATACAGAATGAGAAATATTTAGCTAGATGGTGGGGATAGAAAGAGCTAGGTTTACAATGGTTTATACAGTGATGTCCTTCCAAAGGGTCATCTCCTTCTAGGATGCAATAATGGTAATGATTACTAATCTTATATATTCAGCTTTGGTGAGTCCTTATGGAAAATTCTGTGTCTGGTTTAGGAACCACATGTCTAGCAAAAAACTAGAGAGAAATCTATTTAAAAAAAAAAAAAAAAGAACAAAGAGTTTTTTTAAAAATTATGATTTTCTGAATAAAAAAGAACAAAAGGCAGTGACTTTGTTTGGTCTAGAAAGGAAGATAGAGGAGACATGAAAAAAATGTCAGAAAAAGGACCATAACCATTTGTTCTACAGGTCCAGGAGAGAAGAAAAGGAAGATATCACTGATAGTAAGATTAAGGCAGAGAATCTTTACAGCAGGGTGGTCAAACACCAGAAGATACTGTCTGAAGTCTCTAAGAAAATATCCTTTTTGAGAGCATTAACAGGCAGCTGAGTTCTTTATCAGGTATAGTTTCAGTGCACTCGATTGAGCCTTGGAGAGGAAATTCATAATGCGTACTCCCTTTGATCCTCTCTAGCCTTAAATTTCTGTAGTTTTACAGGAAAACATACTCTGTTAAAAATGAGACAGATATTACAATAGACAAACTACACAATATTCCTTTTCCAATACTAGGAGAAGAGAGCAACAAAATATATAATCTTTATCAATGTCTAATCTAATTTTAGAATTCCAAATGAGAAGCATCTGCTCTATAAGGTAGCTGTCTTCAGCCAGTATCATTTGCATAATTACAAGGCTAAGCAAGGACCACATGTAATCAACTCTACACTGAATAGCAAAAGACTAATAGCGATTTCAATCCAAACTTAATTTCCCATGATCTGAGCAACATCAAATAATTTTGTGGTCATGTGTACAATAGGTTGAGGGCATTTAAACACATACCTTTGCTTCCTGTCCCAAATATGGATTTATCATTGAGTAATGCTCAATTTTAAGTTAGTGATATGAAAAATTAAACCTGGATTTGTTTACGTCATAGCCAATTTAATTTCAACACTTTTCCATTATAAATCTCTATCAGTTACATGAATTACCCAGGTTAGCCATAATTGCCTAATTTAATAACTTTTTAGATGAGTGACGTGTTAATTTTTAAATATATTTGAATATATTTGACATGACTATCAAAACGTTTCAGCTTCTATACTCTATGAAACTGCTACTAAGAAAAAAAAGTTACGACAATTTTTTTTTAAAGAAATGCAAAACCACCAGGACTTTATCTCAAAAAAAACCAAGTTACCCTGTAGTTTATAGTACAAGGAAACATTGCTATTCTACTATCTACAGGAGGGCTACCCTGTTGTTCACTTAATGTAATGAAAACATTATGAATTAAACAAAAAATGAAACACTGATGAGAAGAGGACAGAGTTCAAAGAAAGTGCATATTTCCCTTGTTCACATGAAGATCTGTTGTGCATTCATAGATGGAGCCATGAAAAACAGACTTCACTTACTATTTGATTTGGTTTTATACTAAAACAAGAAGCACTTTCCTACTTTTGGCAGTAAACACATCAATGTCTTGGAAATTATAATGTAACTCACATATTTCAGAGGAAGAAGGGAAAAACCCATGTCATAGCAGTTATCAATTATACAGTAAGTGGAAAAAAAATGCTATTGAGTTCCCATATAAAGAAAGAATAAGAGTATGTTTAGCTTAAATATTCTTGGGGAGTTTAATATTGCACTAAATATCTTTTATAAATTTTGAGATTTACTGAAATAGTTATCCCTAATTTATTCTAGTATGAACATTTTGCTGTAAATCCTCAAGGGGACACTGCAATTCTGTGATAGGCATTTTAGTAAACTTCCAAGTGCAGACAAGTTTATGGAAGTAACTTGCTTCTGGCCTATTAATCTGTCTCAGTTTCCCTACCTGTAAAAAGAAAAAATTATTTTACTGCATGTATTTTGTTCTAAACTTGACCCTAGACACCCAGAGTCACAGCCTGTGTCTTTCACCCTAAAACTGCTATTCAGTGTCTTGCACATTACTTGCTTGAATAGTTTTAAGAGAAGATTGGGACTAGAACACATTCTTGTAGTCTTTAAACACTAGGTACAAAAAATTATTTTTCCCTTACATGCCATAAAGAATACCTTTTTTCTTGGATTCAAGCAGAACATATAAACTCAAAACTGCTTGGCCGTATCAAGCCCTAGGCACTTCTGCACATGCACAGAAGAAGACCTCTAGGTAACACAGAGAGTTAAAAAGGCATTCAGGTAAAGAAAATCCTCATTTATTTGCTGGTTTATCTACCTCCATAAACACGTATTTAGACAATGAAAAATTAGCTTTAATAATAACTTTAATACTTTAAAAAATAAATATTGAAGATTTACTTCAAAATGGCATTTGTTAGGTATTTTATCAATATTGAATTGCTTTATAGTCTAAGTAAACTCTTCTGTAATTAAAATTAGTTTTCAGGGGAGAGACTGGCCTTGTTAAACCAGTAGTTCATGTGTCATGCAACATTTCTATCACAGGGTTTAACTTGGCAAAGTCCAGATTTGTCTTTCAGAACTGAATCCAGCCTTTTGCTTGGCAAAATGCTTGCACTGCTCTATGACTGCCAAGGGACTCGTAAGACATGCTTTGGATGGGTATTTCAGCTGTGTTCTGTCTAAACGGGGAAGTATTAGCGATGGACCTACCCTGCTCATTACAAGTGCCCTCTATTAATAGTTGTTACTGGAGTACACTGTTTCTCACACTTGCTCTGCAGAGAACAAAAGGACCTAGCAGATCTCAGCATTCCCAGAAAAAAAAAAAAAATTCCCAGGAAAAAAAAACAAAGTAGATGAGATTGTATAACAAGATGCCTATCTGATTTTTTTATTTTTAATCAGGTGTTTGCTGAGCAAATCTAAATACAAATTATGTGTTAGAGAGTACTGAATGCTGAGGACTTAAATCTTCCAGTGAATGGCAACTAACGTGATACATACAGAAGCTCTTGGCTCTACTGACTTTTGTGTCATAACTTACTGAGAGACATAGCAAGAATAAACTAGTCTCTTTTTTTCCACTGAGGAAAAAAACAGGATGCAGGTTAAAATTACTACTTCAAATCTGCAAATAGTGAGGTATGAAGATTAGACAGAAATTAATAAAGACCTTTCCTTTAAAGATCTTATACAGCTGCAAATCTTACTATGAAACTACTAGCTGGAAAAAAAAATGATGCTATCACACCACCCTATATCTATAGATCTGGTTCTGCTGCTGAAAACCAAGCACTGCAATTGCTATCTATCTAGTTCCTACACAGTGGAAGGGACATATGATAAAGAAGACAGTGGAGATATTTGTCCACTTGCCATCTCTTGCTAAGCTATCTATGGCATCCCACCTACCATGATCTTCCAAAGTGAATGAGCTACCTTCAGATATCTTCTGTTATTCCTTTCTCTCAGTGTCTCTACAGTTTGCAGTAATCACAGGAATCTACTTTGACCCAAATATAGTGTAAAGGTATTAGCACAGGGCTGAGCTGAATATACCTTTCAGCAAATCTGCCAGTTATCTGCCAGTTCTTATCTGGTATAAATTTGCAGCCAGTTGACTAAGGACATGACCAAAATTTGTTTACATCTCCCTATAGACTGTTTACTAGCTGGAGTTCAAAGTGACACAAGTGACTAAGGTAATAAGGATGACATTCACTTATGGAACGAGATTCTGGATGTAAAATAATAATTTTGGATACTGATGTTGAAATTTATTTTCTTGCTTTTCACTTTGATTATGATTTTTAGAGTCCCATTGTTTACTTATGTCCAATAAACTACAATAAAAAAAGTATCTAAGTTACTTACAGGATAATACAGACAAGAGGCTGTAACAGAATTCCAGCAAAGAACATGTGATTAAAACTTCAGTTAGGATGTTACATCTACTATGTCTCAGCAGCTTTGCTTCCAGAGTGAAGACTAAAGCATGGGGGCACTTCTCTACGGTGTACAGACATGGAGAGTGACCCAAAGCCTTTTCACACTGAGTAGAGCTTCCTAAAGCTGTCAAGAAGAAATGTGAGGCAAGGCATTGTCTGAAGTTTCACCCTTGTAGAGATGGACCCGGTGAACCAAGACTGCAGGTACTTAACATCTAGACTTCCCACTTTGTAGGCAAATGCTTTAGCTACTAAGATATATAAATGAAACTGTCTGTACTCATTACCTTGCTGTGATTTTTAAGGTGTCACATCTACTCCTTCACATAGAATGCCAAGTAGCCTTCAACTGCCCAGTCACTTTTACTGTATCAATCCCATATTGGATTTGGGAGCTGCTTGTCTAAGTGTAAGTCATGTAGCTTTAGGCTTCTTCAGGTAAATGCTATTTTGAGCATATCAGAAGGCAGAACCACAGCCAGTTAGGGAATGTTCAGATTCAACAGAGAAGAATCCAGGAGGCTTAAGAAAGCACAGTGTAAGAGTTACTAAACATGGTTTTTAATTTCAGCTTTGAACTTTGCTGTTTGAAGCTTCTCCAAAGCAGCTGGAACTATATTAACAACAACTATAGTTGGAATTTTATTAACAAGGCTACACTTTTTCAAGAAATATTATTGATTTGTAATTATTGATTACAATCTAAAACAGTGATAGGAATGCGCATGTGAGTAGACTTTCGTGCACAGAGACCAGTATCTCAGGATGACATAACTTTTACATATTAAACTACATGGTTTGGCTTCTAAACTATTATTTTGGCTAGCTTCTCTCCTCCTCTGACTATGTTAACTTGCAGTAAAAAAAACCAAAACAACAAAACAAACTGACCACGTTGGCAGCTGTGTCATTTAACACCCAGTTAACAACATGGAGAATGTATTCTACAGAGAGATAGTAGTATTACTTTCACTTTATACACACAAGGAATTATGAAACTTAGACCTATTTCCTTAGTTCTTTTTTATTTTACTTTTTATTTTATCACTATTAGCCCATATAAACTCAGCATCTAGAATCTTAATAAGGAGAAACTGAAAACATTTTATAGTATTTAACCTAGCAAGTTACTGGGAATCTTGATGACTACCATGAAGAAACCAATGAGAAATTTAGATAAAACAAGATCTTTAAGGCAGCTAAAATGAATTCAAACACTGTGTAAACAATTGCTTGAAGGTGTTTTCTATCTATTAATATTGTCTCTGCTATATAGGTACAGAGCTAATGTTCTACCCTTGAGCAGTTCAAGTGGACTTAGAAGCATCAGTGTCCTTGCATTCTTTTGCCTAGAATCCACACTGTCTCAAGGGAAAACAGCAGTTTCCAGGAGACAGAAATGCCACACAGCTCTACAAGTAATTTCCCATAATTGTATACGTTGAGGCAGAAAATATAACAAGGAAATTGGCAAAGTCTCTATTCTAAAATATTACCCTTGAGAAAAGAGACACTCACAGTCCTCATCTGCATTAACAGCTAAAGTAGCAGCATCTAACAGAGGGAGGTAGAGCCACAGTGCTGAGGACTGCACGTGTGGCCCTTTCCTCACTGTACGAGCAGGGGATGTTACACAGCAGTAAGTGATACCAATATGCACCTTTCTATTCCTCCTCCCAGGCTACCTAGTTTATAGGACCATGATAAGAATATGCCCTAGGCATCTTCTATAGTCCAACTAGGCAAAAACTTGGAAATTATGGTCCAGTGTTTACATTTAAGATAAATGACTAACCTATCATAATTAATCTGACCTCATTAACATGTAAGATTCTAGGATAAACTCAGAATAACAAACATAGAGGTGAAGGAAAGAGGACAAAGCTCTCCAGGGGTAAGAATAAAAAAGTATCTATTTTTTCGTCCATCTCAACAAATTGCAGGATTTCACCTCACTCCAACACAAAACACTAAGACATCTTTCCATCACAATTTTTTTGTTAGTTAACCTCGCCACAGATAATGCCAAACCACTTATTTACCAGATCCTCTTCCAGGCATAGACATAAATGCTGATTAAGCTCACAGGTTAACTATAGACCTTTTCTCTGTCAGTGGAAGATAATGTAGGGTAGAGTGTACATCTGATCACATACTGCTTTATGAGACAAAACTCATTCTTAACAAATTTATTTCCTTAAAAATAAAAGCTTCACAGTACATGCGAACTAGTAGGATTATTATATGGTATTTGATTTTGGTATATATATTTTGGTATGCTGGGAAATTCTCAGTTCATCTAAGAAAGATGTGGATTACTCTGAGAAACATATGGAACCATTTAAATGGATAATGGCAAGTTACTGGGAGGGAGGAGGTCAGACTGGAGGGAAGTTCTTAGTAGACATCGCTGAGTACATTATTAGTATTGGTCTCATCAATATTTCCATTCACGATCCTGATACCAAAAGCAGCAGTGTGGTTACGGAACTTCTGAAGATGAGAACATTATATAGTAAGAAATGAATGACCTTGATTACCAGAATAATTGCTCTGAACTAAAATGCTAAGTACGTGTTTCTGGGACCAACAAATATTTGTGCTCTAACTTTGGAATCTGCTTGTTGAAAGCAGAGGAAAATAAAGATCTAAGTGATTTAGTGAAGCCACAGAAATAATTTTGCCATGAAATAAACAAATAAGAATCTTCATCAAAGGTGTTTAGTGCAGTAGCATAGTCATTAATGTGGTTGAACAAGGTCTTGCATATAATTGCAGTAAAACAAGTAAGATGAAATCAGAGATTTAGACAAGAATGATGAGAATGAGGAAGAAAATTAGTGCTATTTTAGGACAGAAAGCTTTGATTTATTTAGTAGATGTACAGAAGGCTTAGAGATGACATTTTGAATTATATAACTGCATCAAAGAATAAACATGGCAGAAGAGGAATTTTTTCAGCTACAGATGATGCAGAAGGAAGTGTGCCTAAAATGACTCTGAATATATGTAGGCTGAAAGTTAGGGGGTTGGGGGTTTGTAATGAGAAAAATTCTATTTGGAACATCCTTCCAGTAGTTCAACTGGATTTTAAATGAGGTTTATTAGTTTACAAGTCAGATTACACATTACTGCCTGAAAAAAACATGGGAATAAATTTGTTAACGCAACAGTCTTCAATGAGTCTATTATTATCAACACTGACAGATAGCTCAGACGCTGTCTTGTAGGCAGTAAGTCAGCCTTGTAAAAACAGACAATTATTATCTTTTTCACTTCAATAAATTCTGAAGGCCATATGGTCAGAAACGACAGCATTTTTTAAAAAAAAAATTTTTTTTTAACTTTCCTAACACTCAGAGGACTCCGTTTTGAATAACAAGAGGCTAGTTTTGACAAACACTGAAGAAGTTTGAAGAGCACAAACTGCATCAAGAAATGACAAAATGCAGCAGCTTTGAGCTTCCCTTAGTATTAAACAATGTATGGAGATTGTGAATGATTTGGCAGGATTGTGTGCACAGCCAACAGAAGCATCACCATCTTCTTGAAAGCTATTTTTGGCAGGTGGTGGGCTGTCCTGAAGTATAATTCTTTTTATGGCCAGTCTTGATGGTTGTTTCTGAGAGTTATTGCTGAGTTAAAGGTGTGTTTACAGACAGAAAGGACAGCTGTTCTCAAACCCAGTAAATACGTTTGTATACATACTTGGATACTGACATGGTGTATCTGGAAAAAACACTCCAGATAAACATAGAATCATCCAAGGTGCTTCTGTTTACTCTGATAAGCCCACTCACTTGGAAAAACACACCTCTGCTGCAGTAATGGGGCTTGCAGTTTTCTTGATGCTCCTCTTTATGATGGATTTGGCTCAGCTCTATCCCCTCTTAGCAACTAATGCCCTGGCAGAACACGGACATCTTTTCTATTTCCTTGCTCTCCACCTTCATTTCTCCTCCTTTATGCTCCGCTTCTCCCTGTTCTCACTATCCCTCTCCCTTGGAGCACTGCTCTGCCAGCGGGACATGCACACAGAGCAGACAGTCTGCCCAGGGCCCTGCTGGGGTACCACGGGAGATCCCCGGGCAGATC
>VWZY01005872.1:183700-244629 GCA_013399075.1 Chloroceryle aenea | reverse complement strand
AGGCTGGGCGGGGTGGTCCCGCCTGGGGATGGGGCGAAGCGCCCAGCTCCGGTCTTGGGGGCTGAAAGCTGCGCTATAGATGGCTGAACGGACCGGGCGTGTAGTGCTGCAGGGGGTTCTCTCCTTCTGGGACTTTGGCTGCTAATTGAGTATCTTTAGGTAGTGGACATACCCATAATAACTGGGCAAAGCAAGTCACTGAAGTGCATTATTAAAAGAGTTTATATCGTCTCCCTCTCCCATTTCTATGTAATAGATTAACTTTTATGTATTTTGAAAGATTCAAAGAGATAACGGTGAAAAGTTCTGTGGTTCTAAAACTCTGTGAGTTGAGCACTGACAGCTTCCCGGGGTGTGAAAACGGCCCTCATGCTTTGAAGAGCATAAAGTGAAAATTAAAAATTGCCATGAGCATTACTAGACTCGACTTGCTCTCCTCTCCTGTAACTCTTTGCCACTTAACTTCTTGTCTTTAAGTTAATTCAGATCTTGCTGTTGCCCAGAGCTTTCTTTGAGGTAGACCAGAGAAGTAACTTAACAGCTTCTTGTGCTGCAACTTGAGATGTTCAGGGAAAAGACTCACTTTAGTCTTCAAAAGTATCTGCTAGACTGACACAGCGTGCTAGTTTTTGTAGGGTGAAGGGTAGTAGCGTTGCTCTTTCTGTGGACAGGGAACAGGTGTTAGTTACTGTGAGGTCCTTAGCTCATAAGAAACCTAAATTCTCTCCCTCTTCAAGGAGAAGCAGTATTTCTATCTCAGGTAATGGCTACTTCACTTGAAAGTTCTTCTGACTTTTAAAACTTTATAGTTTAAATGTTACTGTGCTTGACACTATGCTTACTGTATTCTATTCAACTTTAAAATGCTATATGCTGTAGTGTCTTCTAACCTTAGGGAAATAAGGTCTGGTGTAGTAAGAAATATTTCTCCTTTTGCTTATTTCAAATCTCTTAGTTTTATGACCATGCCTTCAACAGAATACTGCTTTAGTTCCCATGTTAGGACAAGTGGGGAAATGTCTGATTTTTTATCAACAAAATATAAATCTTTGTTTTATACTGTACACACTCTGGTACAGATGCTGCCAGGACAGTGTACTTGTTACAGTGAGTGACAGTACTGTATGTTTCTTAGAGTACAGAACTTTTGACATATTAAAGCACACTAGCCACTCCTACTCAGCTTTAAAATCAGTGAAATGTAAAGTACTTATGCAAGGCTGCTGTTTTTGTTTGGTTGTTTTTTTTAAGTTGTCTTTGAAAATCTAACCAAACAGTGCAGTATGTAGTTGATTTCAGTATGTAGTTGATTTCAGTCATAAATTGTTACTATTTTCCTTTTGAATATTTAATAACCCACAAGCTGTGGAGAGCAGCAGGCATTATCTACCATGTTTAGTCTCTTGAGGTCATGTAGGATTTTTCATTTACATATCATTTTAGAGGATAAGTTCTGTTGAGGGAAAAATACTGACTGTGCTGCAGAGCTTCAGTGGAAATGAGTTTTGAAATATGTCCTTCCTGACCATATTTACAGAAGAGACAGTAAAGATGACTTGATGCTGTAATATTTTGAAGTTGCCTAAGAAATGTAAGAAACTACAGTATGTGCACATTTTTCTTTTCAGGTGGAATTAAACTTCTATATTACAAAAGTTAGAAAATACTAATTTGTGCACAACCTAGTATCTAAGAAGTGACTGTAAAAACACAATGTTTATAATACCTGATAGGCCGTTCCATATAAATTGAAGGTAGAACAAATATGCTTAATGCAGTATACAGACATTTTGCATTATAATTGGAGTGGTCCCACGGTAAGGTCAGACTTTATTTTAATGTGGTTTGGCTACATTAATTCTGACTGCTGCTTTCCAAAGTAGTATGCAGAACTGTAGTATGTGCTTTGTGAAGCGGCAGTTGACTATTGTGAGAGCTGATAAAATTCTCAGCAGCCTTTTCCTGGTGTTCTTTGCACGGTTTCATTCTCTATCTAAACATTTAAGGCTCTGGGAGTATTCCAAAAGAGCACAGATTATATGGTCCAGTTTATTTAGGTGTTAGCATCACATTGTATGGCCATCATGTCTACTTGGGCCTTGTCCTACAGTTACTATTTGTGGTGAGAGACTACATTTTCTTTTTCAAATCAAACGAGGTACTGAATAAATTAGTATCTCTTGAAAGACTTACTTTATGCATACAGTAGGTGTTCTTATTAAATTATATTTCAACAGAGATTTAAATCCGTGTGTATGCACAATTAAGAGCGAGCATGTAGTTTTGTTTGGTGCACCCGGAGGAGGGTTTCTCTGTTGTTAACTTATGAATTAGGAATAAGAAAACTTCTTAGGTCAGTTGTAATAGGAAGTCTTTTTTTCTTCTTGATTATTAAGTAATTATTGATTTCCTAACTTCTTCAGGCACCTAATTTAATGGATATATCAAATGTATGTTTAATGTGTACTTGCTTAAATGCTTCACATAGTGAGGTCCAGCTGTAGCTGGACTCCTGAAGCACAGGTTTTTCCTTCTCATTTGTTTCTGTGGCTTAAACATTAAGTCCATTTCCTGTGCTTTTTGCTAGTGGTGGACTTTATAATTTCTTTTAATTGCCTTGTGAAAAAGCAACGTAGTCTAGGGCATTGTCATGTAGATGATACAGGAAATTTCTTTATAGAAGTACTTGTATACTTGTATATTTCCATAATAGGCCTACTGTTTTGCCAAAGTTAATGAATACTGTATTAAACAATCCAAAAAAGTAGCATGCATCTTGTACAGGTGATCTGATGGCTTATTGCTGTGCAGAAGCCTTCATGGTTTTCCTCTGATTTTTAAGGCCTTCTCTTTCCATCTTAAGTCCTATTTTAGCAACAAGTTCATGTATTCAAAGATGAGAACTGCATAAGTTTTGGTTTAAGTGGTTGAATGTTCAGTGGATTTACAAGTGTTTTAAGTAATGGTATACCATTTAAAGTGTTTTAATATGATACAAACAGTAAAACTGAACTGTGGTGTAATATAATTGAACAGATACCTTTAGGAATTTGTTTTATGAGCAATCATTTGTAGTTTAATTATTTAACATATGGAGAAACAGGCACAAGAAGAAAACACCATCTTTTGCAGGGGGTGTGAGGGGATACTTTTTACTAAGGTTTCATGGAAATTCCACACAGAAAAGACTGTCTTGAAAGTGTTTTGACATACAGTTTTCATTTCTGATTTTCTTCTCTTATAAACATAACTATACAAATGCAGTGATGAACCTGTCCATATCTGTGGAAATTTTGGGGGTTATCTTGCTGGAACAAAAATAAGGACAATGACAACTTAAGAACCTATTATCTTGATATGTCTCTTGGTTGTTTTGTTTTTTTGTTTTTTTTTTTCATGTAAAAACTTCTCTATTTATATCTTTCCAGAGAGATTAATTTTCCTGGATATCTTGACCTCACATATTTTAATGAGATTATATCTTTACAGTATCTTTTCCAGATCCTAAAGTGGAGCAGGACTGAGTTAATTGTATAATAACTGCTGAAGTTTGGTAGCAGTCATTCTCTTTTATTAATTCAGATTAAAAATTCTTTTATTAATTCAGATTAAAGCCACTGATTCTTTATATTCCCTATATGATACTCGGAGGGTGAACATGGAGTAACAAAAATACAGCTTAGTAGTGAGAATATCAGAAGTAGCTCACATTACCTTTGAAAAATACATTGCTTCTAGTTGTTTTAGTCATAGAATACTTGGGGTTGGAAAGGACCTTTAAAGATTGTCTAGTTCCCGAAATGGGCAGCTTATGAAGCAGAAGCCCCAACACTGCCAGTAGAAACTCTTCGGGGCTGAAGCCTGCAGAGTAGAGCTAGGGACACACTTGAGGTGCAATGCTCTCAGACCACGGCAGATCTTGGGGAGATGGGGAATCACCAATTATGTTGTTATATAATTCAAAAATGCATAACTTGCTTCTTACATTAGCATAAAGTGACAGGAAGGGCAATAGAACAGGATATTCTTAAGTCTCAAATACACGATTTCCTTACCAATTAAAAAAAGTTTGCCACTAAAAGGAAGTGGAAACTTAGTAATTAGCATTCATGCTTTGAAGTCATTTGCTTTCTCCTGGTTCAGTTGCATTTGTGCTGTCCTGAACAATTTCTGTGAGTGTCCGAGCTATCTGTGGATTATGGACATAGCTTCCAAACCCAGTTCCAACACTGTTCAGCATTTCATGCAAAGATACCAACAATAAGCTGGTTCTTCTCCAGAGAAGGAGCTTAATTGTTTCCTCTAGTGTCTAAAGCAGCTGCTGTCTCTAGTCTGTTATCTTCAGCCAAAAATATATATGAAGAAAAGAAACACTAGTACATAGTGGCCTGTTACAGAGCACAGTGCTTTCTGTCCATCACATAATGTTTCATTTTGAACAAAGAATCCCTGCAAATGAATTCTCATACTGTCATTAACAATTACTGTGTTAATAAAGTCCTTGAATGATTCAACACGAGTGTTCTTGTGCCATAATATTGAAACAGGTATCCTCTAGATAAATTTTATAATTGGATTCTGTCAGGTTATCAAAGGAGTGGGTTTGGGCTACAAATAGCATATACAATGATGTCTCTGCTTGAATTGTTTTGTTTTTTTTTTTCAGTTAAAATTTTCAAACTTGTAAACTGATTTCCAAAAAGGTTAAATGTAGTCTATGTCTTCATGGGCCAGTTGGCTTGTTGTCTACTAAATGCTTCATTTGCTATGAGTAAGATAAATTATTTCTATTAATAAGAGACCAGCTGCTTCATGAATATTGTCTTTACTACAATGGAAAATATTGATGCTGGGGTCACTGAACTTGTACAGATCTCTTGGGTTTTTGTGGGCAGAAGTGCAACATCAATTTGCAGTTTCCTGTAATAGTAAATAATTTAATTTTCAATCTCAGTGAAAAATAGCCAGGACAATACAGTCCTTCTTTCTGCTGAATGATATGTAAAGCCGTGCTATGTATTTGCCTCTATTTTTTTCCAGTAGTTCCCAAACTGTCATTATAAAAAATTTGGAATATAGGAGAATTGGGTATAATGGATTTCCTTTGTTAAATCCAATCTTCTGCTAGTGTTACATCATGTAATCTCTACTTGTCAAACTTCATTATAAAAACAGTTTTTATCCTGACTGTTTCTGCTAAAAGGTCATTCTAGAACCTTATTAGTCTGAGGCTTGAGTAGTTCATTAAATTTCATCTGGAAATTGAAACATGTTTGTGCTCATTTTCCTTTCACTTGAGATTTTTGCACTGTTTACTTGTATTTGTTTGAGGAATAATCACATCCTTTTGATAGACTGAACAAGCTGTTCTTATCATCTCTGCTAAGAGTTTCACTGGTTTCTTGGTAATTTTAGTAGATCTTTTCTCAGCCTTTTTGAATTTGCTTTTAAGTGTCCAGGTGTTTGGAGGTAAAAGTTGGGAAAACAAAAGTAGTATAATAATATTCAAGAGTTTGATCTTGGCTGATCATATTCTGTGAGAATATCAGTCACAAAATCACAGAATGTTAGGGCTTGGAAGGGACCTCTGGGGATCATGTAGTCCAACCCCATATGAAAGCAGGTTCACCTACAGCAGGTTGTACAGTAACGTGTCCAGATGGGTTCTGAAAGTCTCCAGAGAAGACCCAGAGAAGAAATCTTCACAGCTTCTCTGGGCAGCCCGTTCCAGGGCTCTGCCAACCTCTCAGTCAAGAAGTTCTTCATTGTGTTTAGGTGGAACTTCCTGTTTTTCTAGGCTGTGCTCATTGCCTCTTGCCCTGTCACTGTGCACCACTGAAAAGAGTGGCCCCATTCTCTTGACACCTGTGCTTTATGCATTTATAAGCATTGATAAGATCCTGTCATAGTTTTCTTCAGGGTAAAGAGATTGAAGTTTTCAGCCTTTTCTTTTAAGAGAGATGCTCCTTAAATGAAATCAATGTTTATGCTCTTCTTTTGACGATGTGGTTCTACAGATTCCTTAAGTGTATATGATAAAAGGTGACAAAGTCAGGATCTTGCAAGCAGTAGCAAAGAAGTAAATATTAAACTGAAGGAAACTAGCTTGACCATCTCCCATAATAATATGAGACTGAAGTACTGTTGGGCAGTAATATAATCTCCCATTGGTACCCTCTGATGTGCAAACATCTTTAATTAGAGAAATAATGTATTTCACAGCATGTTATGAATTCTGGACTATGTTACAGGATAGTTTTTCAGATCAATTGGAAGTTACCTACATAAATATCTTCCCTGTCCACAATTATGCAAACTTGTATCTCATAGGACACCAGAAGCTTAAACAACATGATGTTGTTGCACTGGTATTTTGCTTAGTATAATTCAGGCATGGAAAAAATAGTATAGAAATTGTGTACATCTTTAGAAGTCTTATCTTTTAACTTAATATTCAAAGCAGGATACAAGGTGCTGTAAGGCCTAGGTCATACAGTTGTTTCTACGACTGATGTTACTTGATAATTTGCAGGTTGTTTATAGAAGTGAGGTTTGCATGTTAGATGTGTCTGTTTACAAAGGTTCTCTTGGTATCCCCAGCAGGATTGTTTTTCTTTTGTAAAGAGCCTTTGAGTCAAGTAAACATGAAAAAAGAAAACTGGTAATAATAAGAGGAGTTGATTTTGTCAAGAAAGGTTGAACCAGATGATCCTTGAGGTCCCTTCCAACCAGATACTCTATGATTCTATGATTTGATCCTGTAGAACTACGAGGACTAATAAGACTCATATAAATTATTCTTTGCCTCTTGTGATCTAGGAAAATCTTTTAGTTCTTTTGGTTTCCTGTAGGTGAGGACACCTCAATCATATTTTTATTCTTCCTCCTCACCCCCTCTTTTTTCTATTTCCCTCTTTTCCCCTCCTTTTCATCGACAACAGTCCAGTGTTCTGTGTAATGTCTCCCTGCTCTGTGTTAGCAGCCAAATTCCCCCAAAGTCAGGGTGGAAAAGTTAGTTCATATTGGTCTCAACATCAGTCCTTGAATAATATTTAACAATTACATTCCTCTTTTTGAGTGTTTGCAGCAAAAGCCGTTTCCTAATTGCTCCTTGTCTCTATAGCTTCTGTGTAAGTTCTCATCTCTTCCACCGTGGTAACTGAACTGCCATTGTGGCTTGGTATCATGTGCTTTAGTGGTGAATAGTTGATTAGGTCTACTGTTTATTTTTTTAAATAAATCTTTCTCCTTGTATAAGAGAGCTGATGCAGTCCACTGAGCTGATATAGTTTACTTTTCATAACTGTTGCTTTTTTACCCTATTTTCTGTTAGTTTCTGATCTTTCTGTTAGTTCTTACCTTTGAACAGTTATAAATAATTGCTTGATATTCAACCTAATGAAGTTCAACCTAATGGAGCATTTGTTTTGGATCATTATCTTTGTTTCTTAAATGTAAGCATATATTTGCCATGTTATGAGAGCAGACTACTTGACTGATCAGTTGAAACTTCTTGGGTCTCAAGTCTTGTGTTTTCATGGTTCAAATTTAGTGGTAAATTTTATCTGTCCTATCCCCTGTTTATGGAGCTCTTTCTTATTATTATTTGTGTAATATAGTTTTGCATTTTTTATGTACTCATTCATATGAATTTCTCCTACTGTGTTCAATATTAATTTTATTTTGGACCGTACTTTCATCTTTAGGCTGCATCTTTTTCTGTCATCTTTATAGCACGTTGGCTACCTTTACTCTCTGTTCCCTGATGGCTTTTATAGTTTAAAAAGCTGTTTCTCCTTTCTAAATTTACTTCAGTTTCGTTTTGACTGCAGAAAATGAGAGTTTTCTAAGTATTAATGTGTTCATGGAAGTATCCTGAATTAGGCTGAAACTACCCAGTGTCTGGTGGGAGTGCATAGACTTTACCTGCAGCTGCAAGAGTGACACAGCATCACAATGGTAGCTGACTGAGCCCTTGTGTTGTTGGAGTTCCACTACTTTCTGGTACCAAACCTGGTTATCCTAAGTTCTTAAAATACATCAATAAACAGGTCTAGTTGAATACTGATTCAACTCCCTATTGCCCCCTGCCAAGTCCAGGAATTTCTGGTTTCATCTCCATATCATGTCTTCAGTTAACCTTGATTTCATTGTGTTTTGCACAGCTGTTCTTGCAACTAACATGTAAATTCAAGGTAATTCCTGTGGTACCTTTGCAGTTTCTCTGTATACAGTCATATCTAAATTCAAGGTTACTTTAATTACTCAAATCTTTCTTTTCTGAAATACGGAACTCTTGGCCTCTTTCTTTCTCTTATTCTCCTGTTTCATTTTAAACTGAATGAGCATATGATTATTTAAGTTATTTTGTCAGACAGGATTTTGTCAAGTTACATATTCACAAAGCTTACCACAGTCTAGACCAGTCCCTTACTAAACAAACCCATGTGGTTTGGTGTATCAGGTGAATTAGGACATAAATTTGCGCTTTTTTTTGTCCCCTCTACTTCAGAAACGTGGCTATAGATGTTGTCTACTGGATGTCACACTAATTGTGCAGTAATTTTGAATACTTTTATCTCCTATTCTAGCACCTCTGTCTTTGCCCTCTCCCGTGAAGAATGGTTGAGCTATCCAGTAGTTGTCCCAGAATTTATGAGCAAAGGAGGTTACTGGGAAGCATCTCTCTGAAGCTGCATTTTGCTGTGTGGTTTTAATCCAGCTCTATGGTTAAACAAACAAACAGAAAACCTCCAGAGCCTGCCCCTTCCTTTTTTCCCCACTCTCAGATCTTGTTTCCACCCCTTTCTGTCCTGTAAGTGGTTTTAGCATTGCTATTTGCTCAGCTGTGTGCTCTACCAGATCAGTGAGCTAAACTAACTGCTAATCTTTGCTGAATAATTTTCCATGTATGCCAGTTTCCTGATTTGGTTAGTTATGCAACTGTGGAAGTGTTCATCCTGGCAGAGCACTGGAGAACCTGGGAATGGAAGCAATTGTGGAAGTTGGTGGGTGAGAGGAATAATAGGACTGAACATGAAACTATTGTTTGATGGCAGTGACAGCTTAATTGCACATCAAACTGTAGCCAAAGTTAGTGTACAAGTTTTCCGTGACATCTAAGTCACATTTGTCTTGTCTTCTATAATAATCTTTTCCTTTGGAATTTAAGGAGGTGTGACATTTGCGCTTTGTTCTTATGATGGGTTGACCTTGGCAGGCTGCCGAGTGCCCTCCCAGCTGCTCTCTCACTTCCCCTCCTCATCAGGATGGGCGAAAATAAAATTAAAAGTTTCTGAGTTGAGATAAAGACAGGGAAATCACAATTCTAATTGACAATTATATTGCAGGCAAAACAGACTAGATGTGGGAAAATTAATTTATTGCCAGTTAATATCACAGTATCATAAGGAGAAGTAAACCCACAACTAAACCCACCTTCCTACCCCTCTTACTTCCCAGGCTCGAATTCACCCCAGTGTGGGATTCTTCCCACAGGGTACAGATTTCCACTATATGAGACAGTATGGGTCATTTTCATAGGGTACCGTCCTTCAGGAACAGACTGCTCCAGTGTAGGTTCCCCACACTACAGCTCCTTCCAGAAAACCTGCTCCAGCGTGTGCCCTTCTCCATAGACCGCAGTTCCTACTGACAGCCTGCTCCTGCATAGGCTTTCCACAGGCTGCAGGTTCCTTCCAGGCATGTCCACATGCTGTGGTCCTCCATGAACTGCAGTGTGGATATCTGCTCCAACACAGTCCTCCACAGGCTTCAGGTAGAGAACCTGTTTCCCCACAGTCTTTTTCCACAGGCTGCAGGTGAACCTCCTCTTCAGTGCCTGGAGTACCTCCTTCCCTCCTTCTCTGACCTTGATGGGCTCTCTAATTCCTATTTTCTCACTCCTTTCTTCCAGCTGCTGCACAGGGCTCAGCTTTGGGCAGGCGAAGGTCTGACTTGGTCTCTCTGACGTGGGGTCATCTTCTGGTGTCTTCTCACAGAAACCATCCATGCAGCCCTCCTCCCCTGCTACCAAAATCTTGCTATGTAAACCCAATACAGCTCTGCTCCGAGTACTTCCAGTACTTCTGTTTCTGGAAGAGACACCTTTTGGTTCCTTTTATAACAAGCAGTTGTCATCCAGGCATTTGATGAGTGTTTAAGAATCATTTTGTTGTTGTTCATGGGGAGAAGGGCATTTATGAAAAGAAAGGAAAAGAGCTGCTAAGGCTTGTAACTTTTTTTTTTATATATAAATCTTAGATGAGGTTGGCACTTAGCTGATCTGTTTACTCTTCTGTTAAGGATACCTTTTTTTTTTTTATGGTGACGTTGTCCTGCTTTTTGAAAGAAATGCCAGGACAAGAACCTGGTTGTTTTTAGAGAATTATGAAATATAAAAGTAGTCTTCATTCTTCTTCCCCAAGTCCTCACCCTTGCTCCTGTCTCACTGCCATTCAAAAAGAGCAAAAGTTCTTGGTAAAGCAAGCAACACATGGGGTAGGGATCATACTAAAGGTGTTTTGGTTTTGAGTCAAGTAAGTTCTTTGTTTGTTAATTGTAAGTGCCCAAGAAAGTATACCTGTATGAATGTAATGTTTTGTTTTGGTTTTTTTCTCCCTGCTCTAATAGTTTGATTCATTTCAAGATGTGGCCAAATGTCAGTGTGAATGTGTGGATCAGTTCTTAAAAACTGCAGTTCTTCAAAGTGCAGGTCATATTTACATGAAGAACAGACAGATGTACAGTGTTGTGGTGGTATGTGTTGAAGCTGAAAAATTTTCCTAGATTACTAAGATGAAAATACATTCTTTCATAATTAAGTCTGAAACAAATTACTAGAAACTCAATAGTCAATGTGACTGTTAAGCAGGTATTCTTTATTACAGTGCTGGACACACAGGAGATCGCTCCTCCTAAAATGTGCATGCCCTTGAGAAGTAATTATGCAGCTTGTAGTGAGAACTATGTACATATTTATAGCATTTCTTGGAATAGGAGGGTTGAAGCAAATAATTTCCCAGAATGCATTTGCATAGTCCATTCTCCTTTAGTTCATGTGCACTGTGCCCTTGAGGGTCTTCTTTGAGGGTCTTTGGGGAAAGGCTTGAAGTCGTCTTCATCAATGAACTTTAGAACATGGTTTAGGGTGCATGCTTCCTGCAGTCTTCATCGGCTCTGGCTTATCTCTTTTATCAAGCGAGGAGGATACTTGTTGCATCTGGTGGGAGAAAGACTAACTGAAGTTCTACAGAATGTAACATTTTTGTAATATATTTAATCCTTATTTTACAAAGACTAGGTTGTCTCTTATCAAGACGGTAGGAACATTGCAACTGCACCATTCAAAAAGTTTACATTTCACTTCAAGACTGTTTCCAGCATCTTCTCTTCCTTTTCTGTTCTACCTTGTTTGCCTTTAGCCTTTTGTTTACAATTCAGGAGTGATGGAGGGTGAGCATAAGAACTCAGCTTTCGTTGGAGGTACTATTTCTATAAAGTGTATTGTAAAGTGAGTATCATAGAGGGGTGGTTAAGAGTCTGTTTTAGCACGGACAATAAAAAATGATCTAATGGCTTTTAAATAAAAAGTACCGTTAGTTTAGAATAAAGATTTTAGTGTGGTCTGTGTATCCAGAGATGCTTCTGTGAACCTTGTCCGGTGGTATGTGTTATTCACATAAAAAGTCAATGCCTTCAAGAGTTGGGGACTGGCATTTTTCAGTATCTTAGGGTTTTAATTCTCCATGTGAGTTGCTCTTTGCAGAGTCAGGCAGGGGAGACAATGCAGATATCCAGTAGTTCAAAACAGAGCTGAGGAAAAGAATTTCTGCCTTCCACTGGTAACAGACCTGTTTAAACAGGACTTGGTTTAAGCCACAGTATGCTGGGTTAAATATTCTTTGGGAATATTAATTTTTTATTAACCATGTGCACATACTTTTACTGAAATGTAATATGGTCAGTACTACTTCCACCCTCCCTTTTCCTCCATGTTTCAGCAAGTTATTGTCCAAGCCTGCTGGTAAAACTAGAAAAAATAGTTTTGTGACATCATGAATGCCTGAAGAGATGGTTTTTGACTGAAATCTCTGTCTATTAATTACTAACTGGGTATGTTGTACAGATTGGATATTAGAATATGTTGCCTTAATTTCATAAATTGGTTGATGTAATTCAGTACAACTGAAGTGGATGTTGTAGGGTTTTTTTTGAGAGTTGAAGATAAAGTTGTTAGAATCACAGCAAATCTCACTCCATTGTCCTTGCACAATCTGTTTAGAGGCATTTTCAACAAGTTAAAAAATAGTGAATATGACATGCCTACAAGCCAGTTCGCACTGACTATGAAGAGTAGTTGGTTGGTGGAGGAGGAAGATGAGTACATTTAATAAGCTGAACATGGCCTTGCGGACTGACAGATGCCAGAAATGTATTATCTCTGCAAGTATAAGTTGAAGGGTTTTATGGATATTGGCTGTATTAGTTACATTTATGAGTGGTGAGTCTCATCCTGCTGCTTGTTTTCAAGAGAATACTGAAAAATTGTGAAGGATCAGATAGGAGTCCTTCAACATCAAAGAGCGTATGAAAATGCTCAGTCTCCTTGAAACCATAAACACCATAATGCATATGTTTTTTGTAACTGCTTAATCTGAAGAGAAGGTTAAAGATTTATTTATATCACAGAAAAGAATCTTGATGGAAAATTTATCATTCTATCAAACCAAGGCATATGAAGATCCAAGTGTTGGCAGAAGCATTGCAAATAATAAGAGAAACGTGCAACTTTAAAGTTAAGTAGGATATTTCCTTTTAAGAGTGATAGACTTCTCATTGCTGGAAACTCTTTAATAAGTTTGTATTTTTTTAGATTTTTTTTCCCCAACATATAGTTCCATTCAGTTAGACCTCTTAGACTTGAAGTATTAAGTCATGAAACTCCTGTTCAGTGGTAGCTGGGCTTGTTGCATTGGCTCCTTCTAGCCTTAGAAATAGATGTTTTCAATGTACCTACAAGTCTTCAAGTTCACAGTACATGAATGGACATATATCTGTGGAACTTTGAAAATTGAGAAGAATATAATCTTAAGGCACTTTATAGTTTAATATTTGTCATGTGTTAAAATGCTTTCAAATGAGTCCTCAGTCCCTTCTTACTTTGGTATCATCATTTTGTGATTAGAAATGGAGGTGTTATGCTGTAATAACCATCTCTGGGGGGAGGGAGGCTGGTGCGCACTTTTCTTGGGTTTGGGGTTTGTTTGTTGGTTTTGTTTTGTTTTCATTTTTAGAGGGTGGTTGGTTTTATTTGTTTCGTTGGTTTTTTTTCTTCTTTTCCTATTCTTAGTTTTGATTACTAGACTGGATGACTTAGTGTTTATACATGCATGTGCTAATATACATTGAAACAAAAACAAACACTTGAAGATGGTAATATTCCATATATATTCCATATTCCATTTATTTCCATATATAAAGACACTAAATAAATATGTTCAGTTCAAGTTTCTATGCTATGGGCATGTAAAGAGAGCAAAACTATAATTTTTGAAAGGTTCTTAATGTTAGGAAGGTACGCTTACAAGCTTAGCTGTTTTATCATGTCGAGATACAGATTGTCTGAAGTACTTCAAACATTTTAAAATTCTCATAATTCTTGTACTTACATCATTTTGCTCTCTACTACCATGACTGGTTTAATAGGAAAATAGACATAGGTGATGTAAAAACACAGAAGTGTGTCTCCAAGAAAATTCCTTTAGGCATAAATGTAAGAATTGGCAATTGACCTAATGAAATTTTCTCAGAAATACAGTTGGTACTTTTGTAGCTTTACTGTGAGAACATGGTGCTTCTGCATCTTCATGTTGTTTTGGAGGCTAAGGTCAAATGAGAAATACAAAATACTTCATTTTGTGAAGAGGAGTGTAGGCACAGCAGTACATTTCCTGTTTACATAGCCGAATCTTCTTGATATGCTGAGAGATTTCCTGGTACACTCTTTCAGAGTTTTTGAGTTTACACTTCAAGCTGTAAGTTTTGTTGGTTAGCTTATTGAAGCCACTGTCCTTTGCACCCTAGCCACTATGACACATCTCATTTTCCTGTGGAGAAAGAAACTGAGATGATGATCTTCTAAATCTTGCCACCTTTTGTTGGTCCCTAGGTTGCAGGATTGAAAATAGAAGAGTTAAGGTCATGTTGAAGTAATTTGTTTAACATTTCTTTGTGCACGTATAATTTCCCCATTCTTTTTCTCCCATATTCCAAGAGAAAAACTGGACTATGGTCTAAATAAATGCAGCCGAGAGGTTCACCAGATCCAGTCACTTTCTTTGGTTCCATACATACTGAAGAACTTCTGATTTTGATATTCTGGTACAATATTGATAACTGTATCTAATACTATTTTTTCTGTTCAGTGCCTTCTCTATGAAGTTGAGATACAGCAGGTTAAAAATGTAATTATACTTATTTTTTTTATGTTACCACAGCACAACAATGATGTAATTCCTTGTCTTGTTGATTCAGTCCTTTTGCTTCTTAATGCAGTGTATCCCAAAATCTCCCTGGGAGTGGTAATCATCTTAAATGTACGAAACTAATGTTGTAAGTCACAACCTTCCGCCCCCCCCCGCCAGCTTTCTATTAGTTTCCAAGTAACTTGTCAGTAAAATATGCCTTATGGTAATTGTCACAACTCCTATTGTCATTGCTACTCCAGAGTCTTTATCTTCTGTGAGAAGCTACAGTTTTCAATACACCCTGAGACTTTAAGACTATTTTATAGTAAAAACTCACTTTCATTCCTATTTCTGTCACTTGTCTTGAGGAGACATTAGGAAGCACTGAGTAGTGTGTTGCTGAATTAAGCAACAGTCTTTTAATTTTTTTTTTGAATGTTTAATGTACCCAAGGGATTTTCATGTTGTTTTGACAAACACTTCTTGTCCCTTTGTAAATTAAACAATGATATATTCCTGCAAATGAAATGAAATACAAGACAGCAGTGTTACTCTTACTAGTGAATACTAATGAATTGAGGGGTAATGTTTTAGTGGATTGATATATTTTTGTTGCTGTTTTTGTTTGGGTTGGGCTTTTAAAAAAATGTTTAAACATATAAGTGATTCAGATCTTTATTATGTTGTGGCTTGGTTTTTTGTTTGTTTTTTTGTCTATGGGGTGTGCCAGAGGGACTGAGTGCAGTGAGTAGGCACAGAGACTGTGACATTCTCTACCAGTGGGAGCTGGAGTTTCTGCTTGTCAAATCCCATGTCTGGATTCTTGGCAGATATGAAAATTAGACCAGTGGAATGCCAGGTTCTTGCTTTCTTCTTGTCTTGGTTGTCCCACAGTAAATAAAACCTGTGGGTTTTATTTATTTATTTATTTATCTTCTTTAACTTCTGCTTTAATTACTATCTTTGTATAGATAGTAATTTTGTTTGCCCTATGTTTTACTGTATATATGCAGGTGTTGAGTAATTTAAATGGCAATTAAGTACTATGGGGTATTTCACTTCCATCTCAGTTTCTATATATGGCTTTAGTTTAAAATAAAGAAAAATAGTATCTATAAATGAGTTAAATACTTTTTTAAAAGTTGCTTGAATTTTTTTGGATTTGGATAGTTCTAAAAAAGGCATTTTTTAGTTCATCAGGGGGATCTTAGATCATTAATATTTTTTAAATAAAATTGCATAGAAGGAGTTCATTTTTTTTTTCCTGAAGCTAAATAGGCTATTCAGATAATAGTGCAGTAGAACTTGGGATACTGCTATATGCCATACTGTCTAGTAGAAATTTTGTCATACTGTGTCTTATACTTCATTAGAAGTATGTTTGCTTTTTGAATATAAACGCCTTATTAATTCCAAGGTAAGGATTGTATTTGTGCCTCTTAAGAAATTTAGGAGGATGGATTTATGTTTTTTTTTACTATATGAGAGATCCAGAGCTACTGTGTGTAATTTAGTTTCTTCAAAAGATATTTATTGCTTATAAAAGTATGACTAGTATTTGGAAGTTTGTTTCTTTAAACACACAAACAAAAAACTTTAAAGTGTTAAGGCATAACAGCTTTTCCACTTCTGCAAAACTTGATGGAACAAATGAATGCAGTCAGTAATTAAATCCTATTATTACTAAAATTCAGGTGTCAGATTTTGCGTGGCTACCTTACTTTAGAGACGTGTCAGTATCTCTGCAGTCTCATCGGAGCTGTGCACTGTGCCTTCAGACCTCCAGAATAAAACTGACCAGTCAGTGACACACGAAGACACTTAGTTTCTAAAATATGACAGACAAAGAGAACCTCTAAATTGCAGTAACCTTCTGCTAAAGTTCCCTTAATTGTCCTCGGAGGACCACTTGCAGAAATGGTTTTACCTACCCTGTGTTTGAATCCAGGTGCCTGTTAGTCATCGGAGCATCCTGACAATGAGTGGAGAGTTTCACAATTTAACTGTGCACAGCAGTGGCAAAAGTTCTTCCTTTCTTGTGTGCCTGCTGCTTGGTTATTTTGTCAGGTAATAGCTTTTTTTTTTTTCTCTGAGAAACAGTATTTTTTTCCAATATGCATTGTCTGGCCATTCCTGTGAGTTTGGATTTTTTTTCTTTTTTCTTTTTTTTTTTTTCTTTTTTTTTTTTTTTTTTTTTTTATTTTTTTTTCTTTTTTTTTTTTATAAGACTTTTTTTCTTTTCTTTCTATTTTCTTGCAAGTTTTGTTCCCCAGCTCCTCTAAAAAGTTCGAGCCTGGCTAGTAATCAGATTTTTAGGGATCAAATTTGTCCCTCTGGTTGTTCTTTGTCAGCCTTCTTTTTGCTTTCTTCCTGGCAACTTTTCCATTCCTAAATTGGATTGCGAGAAACTTCATGGAATTTTGCAGGTGTGAATGCATCAAATAATACTTTCTTTGTCTGTTTTTTCTCTCATAAGTCTTAATGTTGTGGAATTCTGCTGATCATTCAGTTGACATTGTAAAAGTACTGTCTACAGTGATTCAAGTATCTTTCCAGAGTATTACACCTAAGATAAATCCCATCACTGTGTGGATGTAATAATCTTTTTTTTCTCTCTGTGCTTCTTAAATTTCATTTTCCCCTGTTTTCTTACCTCCCTGACATTTAAGATTGTGACATCCTCTTCTACTTTTCAAGAAAAGAAAAAAATGAAAGCTGATTATCAACATCAGTATCAGCAGCAAAATTTGTTACTCAGTGTTAACACCCTTTCTTTCAATCTGATCTCCAGATTCTTTCATGTCTGTGATAAATAGTAAGACTCCTTTGAGATCCAGAAAGGAATTATTTGGCAGGAGTGAGAAATTTCAATAGCGATAATACAGAAAATCTAGTAAAGTTCAATTCTGTTATAAGAAGCTGCAGCTGAGTTAAGTACTTGATCCTGCCTCTGTACACTGGCAGTTCTAAAAACCAGTTTTGTAGGTTAATCCTGTGAGATTCCAGATCACTGAATATTTTGCTGGCCTAAAGCCCACATCCTCTTGTGTTTCTTTTGAGAGGAATACTTTCACTCAGCTGGAATATGCACTTTACTGAGTTCAGTGCTTAGCAGAACTGAAGCTTTAAGAGAAGAATCTTCTGCTACCTTTCCTACAGATCTACTACTGCCCTGCCTCGATCTTTAAATAAAAACATTTGTTTGGATAGTAAAATATTATGAGGATTCTGTAGGTTGCTAATGAAATTTTCAAAGGTATGGAAGAAAAGCGCGAAAAGCTCTTTGACTCTCACTAGAATGTGATTATCAAAAATATGTATGTCTTCACACAAATGTGTAAGCATGCCTCAGTATTTCTTTCTTTTATTTTTTGCCTTTTTTTTTTTCCCCAGGTGAATTGCATCCATAGTCAATGGACTGTATCTTATTCATTTGACTGGTTCTGATATTGTGGGGTTGGTTTTTTTGTTTGTTTGTTTTGTTAATGAATAGAAACACCTTCTGATAATACCAGTTCCATAAAGTAATTTAGGGATAGTTCTGTGGGATCTTTTCGGAGCTATAGCCAGCTCTGTCTTCTGCTGAATGTGAGATACGTAGGCAATCACCTTTCTCTTGTCATTGTGTACTACTTGTCAAAATGCTATATTGAAACAAATAGCCCTAAAACCTGGTTTTGAATCTTTTTGTTTTTTGGACTCTTTCACTTTTTCCTCCATTACACCCTCTTTAGGATAGTAATAACCCATTGATGAGACACTTTTATTTTTGTTTATTTTTCGTGTAGCTGCTTAAATCTTGAGAGGGTCTCGGTAGCTATCTGCAAATAGGATGCTGAAAGGATATCATGAAGGGAGAAGTGATTTGGAGTTGTTAGTCTTTGTTGTCTGAGGGATCTTCCTATTTACAGTTCACAATTCTGATTAATTTTTTACTAAGCTGAATATTGCAGAAGAGGCCGTCTACTCTGTAAATTATGCTTTCAAATGAGGGTAATAAAAATGATTACTGTAAATAGTCGTAGACCAAGCAGGTAGGATTTTGGAAACTAAGGTGATCATAACGTAGAAAACTAATTTTGTCCTCATTGTATGTTGTTTTGGACTAGTGCAGTGTTTCCCAGAAGACTCAGCAGCTTAATGTTAGTGCTAGTGTCTGAAAATGGAGAAGTATTTGAAAAGGTGGTGTGAGAGGGGTTCAAGAAGAAAAGAAGATCTTTGGGGCTTCTAAACTAACCAGCAAATGTCAACGGGGTTCAGTCTTCGGTGTGTTAGACAAAGAGGAGAACGAAAAAAACATTTTGATTACTAGAGGTTGACCAAACCCTGACAGTTCAGGAAATGCTAATCACGTCAGTGTAATGTGCCCTCTTAGTAAATACCAATATTTCTTCTGCACTTTCTGAAAAAAAAATCGATTTTTTTATTTTAATTTTTTTCACAGAATCACAGAACATTAGGGGTTGGAAGGGACCACCAAAGATCACCCACCCCCCTGCTAGAGCAGAATCACCTAGATCAGATCACACAGGAACACATCCAGGCGGGCTTTAAATGTCTGCAGAGAACACCATGACTCCTAGATCTTTCCCTCTCTTCCCACTTAAAAATTCATTCTCAGGACTTGTTCTGCTTTTCAAGATACAGTCCTGAGGAAGAATTATATAAATTATGCAGGACAATGTCTTTTAATATTTCCATACTTAAAAAATATGCCAGACTTTCTGCATGCCCTTGGGAGTGAACACCCAGGAGAAGATGATGAATGATATCTAGTAAAATATTTCCTCATTATGGCTTTTAGGTGTACCACTAAGAATTTTTTGAATAATTTTACAGTATTAGAGATTTAATAGTGCTCTACTCTTATATTTATCTTTTAAATTTAAAATTCTATGGCAAAAAAGAGTGATCCTAGAACATTGTGAAAACATGTTCTGCAAAGGATGAAAGTATTTATGAAAGTTAAATTTCAAATTAAATACAAAATTATATTATCAAAATGTTCTGTCACATGTGCATGCTGATTCCTGCAATGTTTTACTAAATATCAAATGCTGTTTTTTAAAAGGCCGGGTAATAAATAATTTTTCTATCACTTTTTAATGTAGACTATATAGTTTATAGTCTAGGATCTCTGAGTTTGTTGCAGCAATCTTCGTTCACTTGTTATTTCCCATTAATGCTAGGTCTATCATTCTGTTACTGTACAGTTCTTATTGAAAGAAAAGCCTGTATCTCATATTTTTCAGGTTATCTTTTGTTACCTTGAATATTATCTGTGTTGCATAGCCTTCTGCATTTCATTTTAAAATAATTTGTGTCAGTGATAATTTTTATCAGTTCTACCAGACCCTGCTGCAGTCATGCAGATGGTAGTGGTAAGGAAATATTAATGTAACTGTACTGTTTCAGACTATTGTAGTAAATATACTCTCATTTAGTTTTTATTGCAATAATCATTTACACATACACTTGAAATTCAGAGCTTCAACCTTTAAGTCTTAAGAAACCAAGATTCTCTCAGGCCCTCCTACTTTGCTGATCTGTGGGGAGATGATGAAAACCAGAATCTGATGATTGTTCACACCCAGAAACTTGTTCTGTTTTTTCATTCAGTAGTACAAACCCATTAAATTTAAAATAATTTTGTTAGGAGTATTTTGGGAAGCTATATACCAATTAGTAAAGTTACCATCTGTATAACCTCTTAACCACTGGAAGATTCAGTTCCAGAAGGCTTCTTAAACTGGAAACTTTGCTAAATCAAGGCAGAACTTGTGAGAGTTATTACTGGATTTTGTTTTCCATTTGGGTAAGAAAAGTTTTCTTTGTCATGTTAGAAATGGGGGGGGGAGGAAGGGAGGTGACCTGCATGTCATTACTGAGAAACAGGCACTCTAAGTACTAGTTTTTGTTTGTCTTAGTTGGTGTTCTTTTTCTTAGTAACTGTGACCTCCAAAACCAATAAGAAAATAATGCTCAATGAGGCTATTTATGTCAAACTTCATACTAGTTCTCTCATCCATGTTATTTATGATTACTGCTTCTCACACTGCTTTTGAGCACAGTCCTTACACAGTTTATAATTAATATTCCACAGTGATCCTTTATTTTTCTCTTCCTGCTATTATGAAAACTAACAGCAGAACACACAAGGTTAATTTATGTATTTAGCTTGAGGGTATGATATCAAAGTTAAACTTACTAGGTCTTTGCTAAGTAATGAGCATGACCAGCTTGCATTGAGGTAACTGGGTTCTTGTCTGTGCTGAGCATATCCTGAGAGTATTGTTTTGTATTGAAAGGTGCTTGTAAAAGGATTTTTGCAAGTCTTCCCTTGTGAATAATTGGCTTGATAAGAGATGTTATGATGCATTGTATGTTTAGGGAGCAAGAGAATCAGTCCTTAATAGGTGAGCTATTACAACAGTCAGCAGAAGTCACTAAGATCTCTCTTGACTCTGTAGATTGGGGTCCTTAATTCAGGAACAATTAACAAACCAGAATTGATTCCGTTGGGAAACTATGTATTGCCCTGCACATTAGACCCAAAGATACCTGTAGAACCATCTGCTTATTGGACACAGTAATTTAAAAGAAAATAATTTAAAATAATTAATCACCCTCCCCCCCACCCCTCCCCTTTAGTGATATGTTTTTCTCCTCTTGCAGAGCATATATTGATGTGCTTTGTTGGCTTATGTCAAGGAAACTAACATGAATGTTTTGGGAAGAAGGTGTTTTACTTCGCTACTCACACAGTCTCTTGAGTAATTCAAACATCATAGACTGTTCATTGACTCATATTTACTTATGTGTTCGACTGGTGATGAAACAGGATTGCAGTCAAAACACACTGATGTCTGAAATGACCATCCATTGCAGTTAAGCATTTTATATGCGCATGAAAGGAAAAAATACTGTATTTGAAAAGCAGCATCCAAAACCCAGACTTCCATGTTTGTGCTCTATCCATTTGGTTTATATTGCTCATTGTAAACAATAAATGTTGCCTAGACTAACTGAAACTTTTCCCTACAGAGGATTCCAGTGCTGTTTTAAAAAAGGAATGATGATTTCAGAATTGCATCTAGTTATGGAACTTGTTTGGTTTTAATCTTGCTAAGGTTTCTCATGTTTTTCTGAAAAGTATAACTTCATGGACATGTTCCCCCTTGTATTCAGTGGAGGCTAGAGAAGTCAATATGTTAAGTGCTGCTGGCCTTTTGAAATAGAATTTACAACTCCTTTAAGCTGCTTTTCATTGAGAAAAGGGAGAGGAGTGTGTGCTGGAATGGAAACCCAGCCAGACAGCAAACTGTGAGCCATGCTAGTTTTCCCTTTTCTCCTCCTTCTGTTCTTACAAAACATTTTACTTTGTTGCTCAAGTGCAGAAAACTTTGCCAGGAAGAAGGGTGAGCAAAGCTTCTGTTTCCCATGACCCTCAACTCTAATGTTGTTCCAAGAACTCCCTACTTAACAAATGCCTTGATAACTGCTTTCATTCCTTTCATCCCTCCCCCATAATCCATCACAGGCCAATGCAACTGATTCTCCTTGGAGCAGCTTTCTTTGCAGAGCAGGGGAATCTACTTAATGTAAAAATCATGGCACCTAAAAACATTTAGAGGTATATTGCAGAATTTTTTACAGCTAAAGGTCTGCATGACAATTGCTGCAGTAATTCTTGTTTTTCCTAGAAGCTTCTTAATAGCTCCCTCTTCATACCAGAACTTACTATGCCTGGTTTTTATTTTTTCCCCTGGGTACATACTTGGGATGGGGTAGTAGTGGGAAAATTGCATCACTTTCTACACATACATGTATGCAGCATAGAACTGTCTGAACAGATCTTGCCTAAATAATCAGAACTGTGGCTCCTTACAAATGCATTGCAACATAGGCTTCAATTATCGTGTGAAATTATGTTATCATATATTGCTTTATGTTTCAGTGTCTGCAAATAGGCACATGCATTTAAAAAAAAATCTCAGGATGCATTGTATTATTAAGAACAAACAGAGAAAATATTTTAAAATACTACTAAAAGACTATCTGATGTGCTGGTAACTGAGGTTGCACTAGAAATCTGGGAATTCCCATGTTTTTTTCTGGCAGTTCCTTGGTTGTCAGACAGGAAGTCACTCTCTGTTTTTTCAACCTCTGGCAGCATCTGGTCTTAGTTTCTCTATCCTTTTTTTTTTTTTTTTTGTGGTGCTTCTCTGCCTTCTCACTGCTCGCTGTCTCTGGGATGCGCCAGGGGGAATGAGAAATGATGCAGCAAGCCTGATAAACTGTGTCTATGGAAGAGACTTGGGGGGAAGAGCTGTGGACCCAGCTCCCTGGAAGAGGCTGATACTGTTCTGGGAAATAAACATGCATGGGATGGGGGATGAATGTGGAAGATCATGAAAGAGCATTTAAAATCCCCAGAAGGAGCGAGAAAATATATTGAAGGTCAAAGCAAATTTGCACAGAAGAAACTTTAGGAACCTCAGATGGATAATGGAATGGTAGAAAACTGTGCAGAGGTTAAAGTAAAACAATACAGAAGAAATTATGAAAAACTAAAAAAGAAAAAGTGTAGAGGAAAAAAGTTAACATTCTAGATTTTTCCAGCTCTTCAGTATTTCTATACATATTACACTAAGGCTGCTTTAAGTTGTTTGTCATTCAAATGACTGTTGATATAAACCTAAAATTAACTGTGTTTGAAAAAGGGAGGAAAATTGTCAGGTATGCAGTTCCACATGTCTGTGTGTCCTTGAACTAGATATCTTGGTGTGGTGTTTACATCAGTACTGCAGATACCCAAAAGAGGTTGTACACTTACATCTGAGATTTTAGAGCAGCCTTGAGTTTCATCAACTTGAGATGCTGCACAAGGCTCTCACCAGTATTAATGATCATATCCTTCTGTGGTGTGTGATGACACTGTGAAAAAAAATTCACCATGTGGTTAAGCTAAAATGTCTTTTGTGCCACCATGATCTGGAGTCTTTTGGTGGGTTTAGTTAAATTGGAGACCTGCAAATTGCATCTTTCTGGGTAATGTAGAAAAAGGTACTGAAAGGCACTAGGCTTAGAAAAAAAAAAGTATACAACCTTTTAAACAACGAGGAGAGGGTAAGGAGTGATTATGTACTGTATGTTATATCAGATATAATCTTACCTTCTTCTCAGGTATGTTTCATGTGGTTTACTGAGTGGTTAAAAAAGTTAGGCTAAAGGGTTGACATCTTGCTGATACAGAGGTGTGGCAAATAGTTTAATTGACAGACAGTGGGAACATATTGAAGACTGCAGGTGAGTGATTACTTGATTTTTTCAAGTATTTCAGAATGGAATAAAGCAGGGAAATGTGCTTGTTTTCAAAGATGTATTATTCTTTATTAGGAAAAGAAATACTGGAATATTCCAGCATTGGAAATAGTGAAATATTCTAGTACTGGAAATACTGCAATCCTTGCTGTGGATCTTGGCCAAAAAGCTTACTAAATGACAGTAAGCTTGTCTGCAAAACTGGCTTTGTATGGAAATATTTTGTTTGAGTGTAATGTAGAAAAATACAATAACATGCTACAAATAGTACTAAGTTGTACCCTACAGACAATCTTCATAATTTCAAAAGTTAAATGAAGCCAAATGCTTTCTGAAACTTTTAGCTATATTTGTTGAAAGTATTCAAAAGATTGCAATTGGTAGCAAAGGAAAATTTTCAGCTCTGTTTTTAACCATATGGTTAGTAATTTGTAAAGGTTTTACCGTTGCATTAATTCTGTGAATATTGTTTGATAATTGGAAGGTTTAGACTTTAGTATTCCCCTTCATAGTCAGTTTGTTTTCTAAGAAAATGCAGCAGCACTGTTGAACAGTCTGTAAACTAAAATATTGAGAAAGGATTTTGTAGCAATGAGATAATGAAAAATAAAATACAAGAATGTGGGAGTTTTGAAGGAAAATAAAATTATACCACTTAATATGGCAAAGAGCTATGAAGTTATATATGTGTCTTAACTTTAGAGATGCAGATGTACAGTACATACTGTGTATTGTCTTCCACATTTATGGTTATAGGACATTCATTTTAGTTGCACTGTCATTCTTTCATGTATTTATAACTATGCAAAGCCAAAAGGAGTTAATCATTGTATGGGCTTAATAGCTTTTGCATACTGAATGAAAATGTACTTTCTTCTGTTCTAATTATGTAAGGTTAGATTTCCACACCTGCAGACAAAGTGAATTGGTGTAAGGAGAGAAATACAGAAATTGAATATTACCAACATTGTCTTTTGACTGTAGAACATTTTGTTCAACAGATATGTTTCTGGGAACTTTTAGAATTATTTTATCAAGTAAGCATGCAGATGTGGCCTAAAAAAACCCCTCTCATCAAACATCAGTGTTCTGTTCTTGTCTTCCTCAAGAATGTGTTGGTTTTAGTGCTTAATCATGGAGAAATACTAAGACTATCCCAAGTACTGTACAAATCTCTAAGACAAGGAAGTTGAGATTTAAAAAAATTGTAATCAATAGCTATAAATTTTCTGGATGGTATGGACTTTCAGTAGCACTTGCACCATAGTGGGGATTTTGTTCCGTTTGATCAAGGGAATTTCTTAGTGTTTATTACAGTGAGAAAGTAAATTGTATGCTTTTCTCATGGAAATATTAATGAGTAAGAAAATTACACTGAAAAAATTCAAACTGCTGTAGTGCTTTATTTAACCCCAGAGGAATGAACCAATGCATGGGCTGAAAGTTGACATATTCTACTGATGTCCTTCCTGGAGATTGAGAAAAAAATTAAGAGCAAAACATTGAGCCTAAGGTGGAAAAGTAATGTGGGACTGCTGAGCTAGAGGGTTGTTTATTTTAGTTGCTTGTTATTGTTTCATGAGTAGCAAGCTGGCAAAGAATATACACCAATGAAGCTAGCAAATAAAGAGGATAAAGAGTTCATTGATAGCAACAATGAAAGTCTGTGTCAATACAGATCAATGGCCCTTGTGCTGCAAAATCTTTGGCAGTGGGCACTGAATTCTCTATTCCCTTGTGGTCTTTTCTTGTGGCTTCTTTATAAAGCATCATGGCAAATGGCCAGCATTAGCTCCCTTTGCCCCTGCAGATAGTCTTCTCTGTGCCAGTTTGCCTGAGTTTTGCCAAATGAAATTCTTCTCTTTCTTTTTTTTTTCCTTAAAAATAAATGGGATTGCTCCTAAGAAGAGCATTTTTTTTTCTTCATATTTTTTTTTCTTATCACAATCAGTAATTTGATCCACACGTTAGTACAGCTGAAAAATAAAGACTAATGAGTGTGTGTATGTAAATAATTTAATCAAACAGATTTCAAAAAATAGAAGAGGACAGTATTCCACGCAGTGGAATGGATAGCCACGCAGGCTATCAAACGTGTAATAGGAAAGACTCTAGTGTTGATAGTCACCTGAAACTGAAGTTGGTAGAAGCTGAATCAGCTCACTCTCCAGATTTTTGTGTATGTTAAAAGCCCATGTTAACATGCATTTTTAAATTGCTCTCTAACTGTAGGTGTGATACGGACATGTATTATTGTGGTAATGTTTTATTAAGCTGAGGTTATCTCTTCTGGCAGTAAACCCCAGAGTTCTGTTCATGCACAGTTGAGGGAATCAATTGGAGAACTGAGATATGTGCCACCATGCTCTGCATTGCTGCTTTGGGCTAATTTTAAGACCTTTACAGATCATCTTGTTTGTGCTGACCTATTATATATACCTGGTAATTACCCCGTGAAACTGAAAGGTTTCACATTTACCTGTGACCATTGATTTTCATTTCTTTTCATTTTAAAGCAGTAGTGACCAATGAAGACCTGAAAGAGGCAAAAATTGTGAAGAAAATGCATTTTGTTGCTGTCTGAATTAAGGCCAACAACTGTGAAGCATGGATTTTTAAAGTGAAAGCCCTTAAGGCAGGAAGAAATTTGAAATACAGTAGTGATATATGCAATCTTGTATGATCACTGCTTTTAATTGCTTAATCATTCATACTGCCTAAATATAATTGTACTGTTAGCTGCTGTGTTTACAGTCTATGATGTGGAAAAAGATGTCCCACTGTGACATGTTCTAGTTACAATCAAATTGACTATTGCAAACACAGAAGCTGTTGAAGTTCGGTGCTTCTCGGCAGGGTGCCCTTGTTCCCTTGCTTATTTCTGGCTGTTGATATAGCTTGCCTCTGTGAAGCTTATTCTCATCAAAAATAACAGCTCATCTTCACAGGAAAGAAGCATGTTGTTAAATATTTAAGGAGATGTTTATCTCACGAGTGGGGTTTTTTTTTTGATAAGTAATATTTTTACAGACTGGTTTTGTAATGCCCTTTTTTCACTTGTATGGACTTTTCGGTGTTTTCTTGCTTCTGTCATTTGGTGCAGTAACAGTGCTGCAAATCATGCTTATAGTTGCTGTTTCACAATAATAATGTCTCCATTATAAATCTACTTTTTCAAGTGTTTAGATGACTTAGCCAGAAAAATTGTTTGTAGGATGGGAGCTGCTTATGAAATAAATTAAGAAAATAAATTTATTTGTAAAGGAATTTTAAAAAAATGAAACCAGTGCCTCCCAAAAGAAAATTAAAAACACCACAAAAAAAACCCCAAACCACAACAGTGACTCAAGTCAATGAGCTGGTGGTTCTTTGCGGAGCGGCGAGGGAAGACACGGTCAATCAATGTGACTGATAAGCGAACTTTGCTTATTAGCTGTCAGCGAAGTACTTATATACAGTCATTAGTAGTCACACCTGTCCATCCTTTATTGGTTCAATCCACAGGGTCTCTTAGCATAATCCAACCCCTCTCGCGTTAACAGAAGGCTACTACTTTCCCATTCCATAATATTCTATTATTGTACAACTTATCAGCTCAAGGTCATGCTATCCCTGGATGTTTCTTGCGAGGATTGCTGCTGAGCTTAACAGCTTGCTTCAGATGACATTTCCCTTAAAAGTACATGACCCTTGTCTTTTAGCCATTCTACAACAGTTCTCTGCATTTTAACATGCCAGTTTATCAAGTTTTCTCGCAATATTGTTCAGCTACTTCTGTGGTTTATTCACATATTGTAGCTCCTTAACGCTCATTTTTGTTGAGTAGCTTGGGTTTTAATAAATCTGTATGCCAGTGCATGACCAAATGAGGCAGCTCATCAAGCGTGGCACTGCAGTGCAGCTAGTGATATCTAGTAGTAGAATCAAACCGCTCACAGGTTTGAAACACTGACTGTACATGGTCTCTTTTCAGTCTTCAGCCATCCTGAAATTCAGATGACTGAAGAATTACCTTTAATATCCTGCCAGCTCAGCCATTGCCCCTTTGTTTCTGCTGTCTTTGAAGCCAGACAGTAATAACTAGATTTGTGTCAGATCACCAGATATGTTGCTGTTGCTATTTTAGCCAGAGCTTATGTTGTTTGAAGTCCCATTTACTGCATTACAGCTGGCGTGCAGGAGCTCATTTAAACATGTTTAATCTTCTCACTGGGTTCCAACTGCTGTTTTTCTTTATTAACCCAGTGAATTATACCAAACTTTTCCAGGATGGCTGACATCAGTCGGTAAAAGTGCTGGTTATTGGAACTCCATTTGCAAATGAAGTAATCTTTATAAGTAAACAAGTGGAAAGACTTTGATATATTTGCTGAGAACAGGCTGTTACAAAGGTAGGGATATGGGTCCTTTGCAAGTACATAGAGTTTTACTTTTGGAGCTTGTGTCTTGTCAAAAGGTTGAGCTTTCTTCTCTTCTTTGAGCCATCAGATTGGCAAAATCAACCAACCAACAACCTTTGCGCCCCAACAAAAAAAAAATTGTTTGTGCTTAATAACTTGCAGAAGTCTTGTCAAGTTTCTTTATCTGTAGAACTTGATCCTTACTGTGAAGGACTGTGTCAAAAGTAATTGCTTGTTCGCTTGTTCTCTTGTTCTTCAGGTAATGGTGTTGTTCCAAAAGCAGGGTTGTTTACCTGGTGTGCTATACACCAATATACACACAGAGCAGAGGTGTTTTATTTAATCCATGTTTTCAGAAAGATGGGTCTTGTGTGGTAATTCCACATATCCAGTACACTGCACAAGGGAGTCACAAAGTATTTATCATGCTCCATGCTTAGGAAAAACGTGCCTAAATTTACATTTTTTGGTCAGTGATTACCATCCTGTCCACTACTGGTTAGTTATGTTTAAATTAGTCTCACTTCCTATGTAAATTAGCATGCATGCTTTTTACAGGTTTGTGTGTGGGCTGCAAGTCTTTTCGGTCCTGAATTGGGTCGATGGTCATGATCTCCCCCTACTACCTTTGTCTTTCTCCCTGTTTCTGCAAACTTTCGCTGACTTCATGCTTCTTCTGGTAATTACCCAGATCTCAGCTCATTTTGGGCGGGATGCACCTTTTTATTAGTCTTTTTTCACTCTTTCTCTAAGTTTTTCACAGTTAAAAGTGAATACTACCTTATGTCTTAACTCTTCCCTCTGACCCCCAGATTATGTTTCACAAGGCCATGGTAACTCTCTTACTTCTGATAATGGTAAAATTTCATTGCCCGCCATATAAGGATAGCATCTATCATTTCATCACTTAGTTACAATGTCTTGTTCTCTCCTCTTCCTCCTCAAGGTTCTGTATAAGAAATTATTTTATGATCTATTTAACAA
Source organism: Chloroceryle aenea (assembly GCA_013399075.1). NCBI lineage: Eukaryota > Metazoa > Chordata > Aves > Coraciiformes > Cerylidae > Chloroceryle > Chloroceryle aenea. Next base: position 215,453 of record VWZY01005872.1, on the reverse strand, counting down.
ATCTAGGACAAGAAAGTTGAGGAACAATTCTAGTAATACAAAGGGAGTGCATCATAGTTTTATCATCCTATATCCAGTCCCCACATAAGGGTCCTGTCTGTTGTCTAAAATAAGTTAATTCAAGTGGCCTGCCTTAGGTGGTACTCCATTGGCAGGGGAGTTGGACTTGTTGATCTCTAGAGGTCCCTTCCAAGCTCTACCATTCTATTATTCAGTATTTATGGTTCTTTTTGTTGTTTTTGTTGGATTGTGTACAGTTTTAATGAAATTTTATGCTATGACAGTTGGATTGCTTTGACATTTCTTTGGTCCAAAGGTCCACTCTGTGTAATTTAGTGAAATTAATCCATGGACATCCTGGATTGACAGGCTCTTGTGTTTTATTTTTTTCACTTCGATTTCTTTTTACAAAGCTTTTACGTAACTGTCTATATTGTTATAGTGTATTAAGATATTTAGAATATATTTCTTTTGATACTGTGATGACAACTGTCATGAGCTTTATTTTAATCTGCAAACTAATCTTGCAGTATTTTAATTAACTATGGTCTATTTACATATGCATTTTACCACTAGGCATTCATTTCTTATACTAATTTCTTATTTTTCAAGAAGTATAACAGTTTTTCAGTTGTCAACATAATACCTGTATTAATGTTTGAATTCTAGCATCAGTGTGTTTCATAGGTTTCTAGGATATCTCAGGTACTTTGTTTTTGAAATGGTGATGGGGATCTTTGAATGAAGCTACAGTCCAAAAAAAAAAAAAAAAAGATACTAGAAAGGAAATTTTCTAAATAATAAAAAATGCTTCGTACAGAAATGCAGGAGACTTTACTACGATGAAGTTGTAGTGGACTAATTCTGATTTTCTTTTTTTCTTTTTTATTCCCCCCCCCGCCTTTCTTGAATTTCAGATTTATCCATGGCAGTGCAAAAATTTTCACAGTCTTTACAAGATTTCCAGTTTGAGTGTATTGGAGATGCTGAAACTGATGATGAAATTAATATTGGTAAGTAGTTTCTGTGCTTTGGTTGAAGAAACATTTTATGTAGTTTCTTCTGTAGTTGATAGGATATCACAAATCGAGTGGAGCAGCTCACAGTTTTCTGTTTTTAATGAAGCATGTAACAAAAATAGGAAAAATTCAGTAAGTAGAAATCATGCAAGACTTCAAAAATACATGTCAAAAAACTATGTCTTCATGACATAGTTTGTTTAATTGTAGAGGGAAGAATTCAGCTGTATTGAGGGAAGTGTGAAGCTTCTAAATTCTGCTGCTATTTTTAATTTGCAGCCATTTTTTGTTGGAATATTAAAAGGTGCACAACTTTTTTATGAAATAACATAGGTCTGCAAAGAACACTGAAGTGCCTAGTAAGACAAAGAGGATATTTAAGGGTCTAAACCCAGGAATATGTCCTTCACAACTTGTCCGTTCCTAAGTATATGGTTGCCTGAAATTTTGGCAGTAAAATTTATTAGCTGCTTAACTGCTCTGCACACACTCCAAACTTCTGCATTTGCAGAACTGAACAGCTCAGCTTGTCTTGGATATAAGCCTTTTTAATATCATCAAAATATTCTTCCTGCAGCAGGCTAATCCTGGAAACATTTCTAGGATCTAGAAATTCAGCCACTCCTTCCTGCAAGGCATTGCCATAGTTGCAGTGATGTTTTGGGGCAGTAGCATGGTAGCTGGATTGCTCTAGCTCCTGTTGCTGAGAAACTTAGATTATAAACCATTTTAAGAATGGTTAAATTCAGTTTCATGAGTTTACATACCACACGGCCCCTGTCTCTCCCAAAACATCTGAGAGGAAGGAGGAAGGTTGTTAAAAGAGTAGCTGCTTCTAAAAATAAGTAATTTGGCAGTACAAGAAAGAACGTAGGACTTGTTAGTATTTTTAAGAAAAGATCTCTGTAATGCAGAGAGGAAACTTGGATTTAGGGTTTTCCAAGCATATCTCTTACTATAAACTATTTTCAAGTCTCTCAATATTTCTCTTTTCTTAAATGAATTACTACTCATAAAGGTCTCAGCTGCCTGCTTTCACTGGCAAGGTTTGCCTTGCCCTACAGCATTCTTATAGTTTGTTACAAGACTAAAATCAGAGATGACTGATATTTTGTCACTGTCTTCTGCTAACCTGTGGTGGAGGAGTAGGTGGGTAGGTTTAATTTTACTGACATATGTAAGTAGGAGTGAAACCACTGAGATGCTCCTATGCAGGTGTTAAACTGTGTATATTCTTCAGGTGTATCAAGCTTGGACAGATAGTATCTACCTACTATTCTGTTATTTTTTTCTTATAAACACTAATAAGGTGTCCTCTCATTAAAGACTGAGGCAAAGCAGGCATTCAGTAACTCTGCCTTCTCTGCATCCTGTTACCAGGGCTCCCACCTCATTCGGCAGTGGGCTCACATTTTTCCTCGTCTTTCTTGTACTATTGATGTATTTGAAGAAGCCTTTCTTGTTCTCTTTTACTTCCTTTGCAAGATTTAATTCCAAGAGGGACTTGGCCTTCCTTGTTACATCCCTGCATGAAACATTCCTATAGTCCTCCCAAGTGACCAGTCCCTTTATCCACATATTGTGTACTTTTTCCTTCCACGTGAGTTTTTCCAGCAGCTCGTTGCTCATCTGTGCTGGTCTCCTGCCTCCTCTCTCTGATTCTTTACTCAAAGGAATGCACTGATCTTGATCTTGGAGGAAGTGGTGCTTGAATATTAAACATTTCTCTTGGGCTCCACTACCTTCTAGAGTTCTAGCCCATGGGACTTCTCCAAGTAGGTCTTTGAGAAGGATGAAATTAGCATTCCTGAAGTTCAGGGTCACTATGTCTCTGTGACTGCAATGATACCATGGCCCTGTGACCACACCCAGGTCTTCAGTTATTCCTGTTTATTCTCTATGGTTTGCGCATTGGTATACAAGCATTTCAGACACTTAATCGAACAAGAAGGCAACCCTGGAGGGGAGCAAGAGGAACCACTGTAGTCATACCCAGCCTTGAGGTATCTCTACATTTTCCGTAGTTGACCTGACAATGTCCCAGCCACCTCAGCCTCTTAGCCTTGCATAGGAGAGCTGCCAGCTCCTTTTGGGTCTCTCTGCTCTTTCTTGAGATTCTCTGGCTCTGGGAAGCCCCTGCCAACCTCAACTAGTGCTCAACTTTGCCGATGCTCTGCTCTTCTCATACATTCACAAAATGAGAGGGAGTGGGGGGGTGTGCTCCTTGGCATTCTACATATTATTTCTCGTCTGTTAAAGTTAGCCTGGAGACCTATGGTATCTCAGTTGTATGTCTTAGTATTGGTCAATAACTTTTTTAAAAGCATAAGGTTTTGTATTTAAAATGGGGTGACTGAGGAGAAAGACAACTTCCATTTTACTTGTACATGTAGCAACATGTAGTACTTACCTACATGTAGCAAGGAAGAGACATTTTATTGTTTGGACATTAAACAGGCATTTAAAACTATTTAGGAAAAAAACAGAGTTCATGAAGCTTGACAGCTGATTTATTTCACTTGGCGCTTCAAAGAAGAGATTTCTAACTTCTAAAGCACCATTGCCTGATGGATTGTCGTGTACATCAAAGAAGCTTATGAGAGTAAAAGGTAAACTGACGGGAATCAAATTCAAGTCTAACCGAGCTTGAATGATACTGTGTGCTTTTATAGCATTAAGGCTCAATTTTTGATCCCCCTAGAGCACTGACCTAGAATTTATCCATATCTTTAACATGCCCCAACAAGCTAGATGTTTGCTTATCATCAAAGACAGCTTTATACAGATGAATACTGTTCTCTGTGCCTCCTCCTGCCTTCCCCTCCTTCTTCTAAGAATATCTACAACTGTGCAGGCCACTGGGAAGTTTTACTTCAGTCTACAGTGATACTCTGACTTGATTAGTTTTGTACAAAATCGCCACATACGTAGGGGCTTAATACAGGGACTGTATTCTAGAGATTTTGAAATATATTTCTGCTTCAAGTTTAGTGTTGGAAAGCCACCCTACTTTTTAGATGGCCCCTTTATACAACTCACCTATTCCAATAAGCCTATTACACAAAATACATGAGAAGTAGTTCTAGTTAAGTTCCATGACACGATATAAAAAGAATTATGATGATGTTTTTCGTATTTATTTTAGTACATCTATTATTTAATCCAGTGATTTCGTTGTTGGTTTTGTTTTCTTTTAATTGCTATATTTGGTTTCTAGTTTTTATGATTTCTTACTTTTTATTTGCAAATGCTTAATTCTTCTCTAGAACTATTGTTCTTTAACAAAAGAAATCTACATTTCTCTTTGTGGTTGTATGATGCATTCTAGGAAATCTTTTTAGGTCGTTACAAGTTACTTGGGTTTCTACACATAGCCGCTTTCAGATATAACATGACCAGTTTAGAGTCTGACATTATGTGCATGGGTTTTAAGCTATTTCCCTGACTTCCTTTAATAAGCAGACTAGCTTGTTCCTCAAGTCATCTACAGCTTCAGGGGGTTTTTAAACAGTGGACATCAAAGAATGTATGCTATAAAAAGCTTTTTCAGCTTTTCAGATATTTGTCAGCAGATTGGGCTTTAGGAAGCAGTGCTGCCCAGCTTGGCTAGCTTTTCTTAGTTAAGAAAGAAGCCAGCCAGCAACAATTGCCGGTGTTGTCTCTTCCTCTGTTTGAAATGCACGAGGCAGCATGTGATGCACAGCAGTGCAAACGGCTGTAGTATTTGACAGGGCCATGCTAACTGATAATAGAACATGGATATTAACTCTAGTTGCATGTGGTTTAGCCAAGCTGTAATTTTTTTGTATACTTGAAAAGTTGTGCAGAAAGTGGCATCTTTAAAGAAAAAATAACATGATGAATGACAGTGGATCAGTAATATTAAAAAGGCATAGTAATGAAGGTTTGATGTAACTTATGCTTACCCTAAGGAAAGGGCATTGCTTCCCCCATCTTAGTGACACCTGTACTTTACTCAGTCTGAAATAGTCAAAAATTGATTGGCATGATGACAGAACAGATTTTTATAGTATTTTTTTCTGTCTTCCCTGTTTTTATTTAAACCCCAAGCAAAAGTTTTGACGTTGAAACTAAAAAACCCATTAGTTCTGCCTTAAAACTAGGGAGATAAATCAAAAGCTTCTCTTACTGTTTTTTTGTTTGTATTTTTTTTGTTTGTTTCCAGTTATCCTTCTGCCCATTTTCTGCTTCCTGCTGTTCTTTCTTTATTGTATTTTTGCTCTTAAAGCTCTGAATATGGCCTGACTAGAGAGAATTTTTTTTTTTTTCCTTCACAACTGTGTTGCTTTTACATCCTTGTACTCTTTGGTTTAGCTAAAGTCCTGACCATACTTTAGGAGCTGGAAGTATTTGTACTTTATTGTTGAAAGGTGTAAAGAATTAACTGTCTTGTTGCAGATGATGAAGAAAAAAAAATAATTCATGAGCCTTTTTGGTATTAAGGATTGTTTTAATGATGTATTTAGAAACTTAAGAGTACCATAAGGCTTGATGTGGACAGGGAAAACTTAAATTCCAGTAGGTTCTAGATCTGCTGGCCTCACAAAATATAGTGCTTGGTATGATCATTTCTCTTTGAAATAGTTCTGTCACTGTGAATGGCTCCCCAGTAAAAAAATGAAAAAAGGAAGGGGAATGGAGTTTTAATGTGTGACTGCAGTAACACATCATATTGCAGTTAAAAATGACCAGTTATTTCACTGGAATAATCTGGAAACAGTTTCTCTTGCTGGCTTTCCTAGAAAGTCATCTGTTTTTTTCTGAAGTGCATCCTAATTCCCTGAATAGGTAATAAAATTCAAACAAAAATTTTATCCAGTTTATTTGAAAATACCTCCCATTGAAACAAAATTAATAAAGATTAACCCTGACAGATGTGCAAGGGACAAACTCTGTCCTGTTTTCTACAGACAAGAAAACTTACTTGTTAAATGTTGGGGGATATCTGTGTGAAAATAAGAGGTAGTTTGGTCATGTGTGATTAGGTCATTGGTTTAGGTTTTAGGGTTTTGCAATGGGTACAAAGATATTCTTGAATGTAGCATTCAACAGAATTCTTACCAGATAACTTAACCAGGTATTTCTTTAGCTGATTTTGACAGATGGGATATTACAAGCTGACTGTATGAGATTGAGTTAATTCAATGGATAGGAAACAAACGTTTTGAAGTCAAGCTGTAAGTCTGATAAAGGGTGAGATGTCAATTAACTGAAAGTCAGTAACTGAAAGGATCAGCTGGGAAGCCTAAACTGAGGAGTTCAGGAATTTGTGCAGAAGGCCTAGAATTTCTTTTACTTAAAAGGAGGCAAAAATATGTTTGTTGTGTTCTTAGGGAAAGTATTAAAGGAAAAATCTCAAGACCCAACTAAACAGACTTTTAACTTACCAGGTACATTTGGACTAAACAAAGAGCTTGTGAGTAATAACATAGAAAAAAGAATTTGTCAGCAAAGAATAATTTAGAGTTCAATATATTCAACTGTAGCATTATAGTTGCAAAAAATGGACTATGTAAGGTCTTGCAGAAGAAATTGAAACAAACAGCAAGGTGTTCTTCAGCTGCAAAGGTTACAAGAGAGCAAGAAGAATGCAAGGGTGGCCTCTGAAATGCCCAGATGGGATTACGGGATAAAAATTATTTGGGTATGGTACAAAAGCCAAGTAGCAATTCATGAATGCTGACAAGGCAGTTAAGGCAAGCTAGATACTGATTACCTTTTAGAAGGTACTGGAACATAGCAGGTCACAGAATCATTGGAGTTGGAAGGGACCTCTAGAGATCATCTAGTCCAACCCCCGCACCAAAGCAAGTTTGCCTATAGCACATTACATGGGATCGCATTTTTATGGGTTTTGAACATCACCTCCCTGGGCAGCCTGTTGCAGGTCTTCGTCACCCTCATTGTAGAGCAGTTTTTCCTTATATTCAGTTGGAACCTCCTGTGTTCCAGATTTTGCCTGTTGCCCTTTGTTTTGTCCCTGGGCACCACTGAAAAGAGTCTGTCTCCATCCTTCTTGCACCCACTCTTTAGATATTTATAGATACTTATATGGTCTCCTATCAGTCTTCTCTTCTTCAGGCTAAATAGTCCCAGTTCTCTCAACCTTTCCTCAGAAGAGATGCTCTAGTCCCTCAATCATCTTTGTTGCCCTCTGCTGGAACCTCTTCAGACTGTTTTGAACTCCAGATATGGCTTTACCAGTGCAGAATAGATGGGGAGGATGATATCCGTCGACCTGCTGGACACACTCTTCTTAATGCACCACAGGATACCATTGGTCTACATCGCTGTGCCATGGTTAACCTGTTGTCCAACAGGATGCCAAGGTCCTTCTCCATGCAGCTTCTTTCCAGTAGGTCTACCCCTAACCTATATTGATGGACATCTAGAAGCTGTACATATTTTCTTAAATCTTTCAGGGAAGTTGAGAGAGGATGAAGCCATATTATCGGAGACCATCTTTTGAGAATTCTACAAGTTCTGTTTCCTTGTCGTTTTTTTTTAGTTTGCTTCAAGTTTGTGTTGAGAAGTAACAGGATTTATGAATCTGCATTCTGAGATTAGAGCTTTAAACCATGACATTTAGCATCCTGTCACTGGCAGCAGTTGCTGCTAGATGCATCATGAGAAAGTAAAAAGAGCCACTTATCTCTCTTCACATGATTCCTTGATGGCATTTTTGTCTGTGGAACTGTGATGCTGAATTCTGAATAACCCACATGCCCTTGAGAAAGTAATATATGTGGAAAGGTATTTTTTTTTTTTCTATGAGAATGAAGCCTTTAGAATGTTTTCCACTTTTTTGCCCTCTATATGGGTTAATACTTTTATTATGTTTCTGTTGACATCTACTATAGACCTTAGACTTCTATTTGAAGGCAGTTTTGAGCGAAGACTCTCATAGTTTTAACTGAACTCAGAGCTTATAAATCAATCATTTGTTCTTGCCAACAGAGAGCTTGTACTTCAAAAACATGAAGCCAAAGAGCTGCTAAACCTAAACACTTGGCATAAGTAATAGTTGACTTTCAGATTTTTACATGAATATTTTTTTAGTTCTTGGAAAATCCTGTTGCTGCACATTAATAAGAGAAACTCATTGTTTTCCTTTGCAGGTTTTCTGTTCCTAGTGTGCTTAAATAAATTTCATGTCTGGTTGTAGGATTCTTTGTTTTGAGACTGATCTTTACACATTTCAGGCAAATGATTTTACTGTATTCCAGTTAATTTTTTATTTTTTTTTAAATATGCATGACTCAAGACTCGGATTTTTCTCCTATGGTTTTTTACCTGCTCTTGACCTGCTCCTTCCTTCAGTCTGTGCCTCATTTAATGACTACTGATTTCAGTGTAGTACTTTATAAGACAGTATCTTCTCACTACAGCTCCAATCCAGATCATGAACTCATCTGGTCTTTAAAAGGTAATTTTGACCAGGATGTTATTTTTCTGTGTTTTCAGCCCAGTCACTGAAAGAGTTTGCTCGGCTCCTGATTGCTGTTGAAGAGGAAAGGAGACGACTTGTAAGTTTACTGGCAACAATATGTTGCATTGGGCCTCTTTTTGTATATACTAGTACTCTTGTTTTGTACTCCTTTCTAAGTGCTATCTTTATTATTTCATTATTTCTGTAGTAGATGTTAAGTATTTCTTAGGAATCATTTGAAATTCTGCAAAAGTACAAATGTGCTAGTGCAGCCTGAAGCAATTTGTAGTAGTGTTCAGACAAATACCTCTACACTGATTTAAAAACTATTTTTTCCGTTTCCTCCCTCCCCACCCCAAAATAATGTTTGAAGGCTGCAGTACCTTTCCTTTCTTCTTGTATTACTATTCAAGGCACAGTAATAAACTAAACTGTAAACAAAGAGCGTATAGTGGAAAAGTAGATTGGTATTTATATTTAGGAAATACTTTGACTCTTGTCCAGTGAATATATACTAGTAATTCAAGAATATGATAAATACGTGATAAGAAGAGAAACCAAATTCATCATCCCTGAGAAACTCTTGTAGACTTGTCAGATTTGCCCTTCATTATGGTATTCTCATTTCCTTTGTTTCCATACTGATGAATCTACAGTATGCTTTCATTTTATATTTCTAGTCAGATAGAGCTTTTTTAAAGATGTTTTAAGTGTACTCTTGTACAGATACTAAACAAAAAAATAATCCGTGTAAGCAATGAAACTTTTTTTTTCTTCCTTGGAAGTCAATCATGAATAAAGAAGTGAGGTAAAGATTAACATCAGGAGGGGGATTTTTAAATCTTGTGAAAGTTTAACTAGCTCAAATCCATTCAATAACTATGTCCTAGTTTTCTTTAGGTATTTAGGGAACAGGATTTTTCTGAGTCAGGTTTGAGCAGATTTAGTCATCCAGGAAGAGGCTTACATAAAGTTCCCTTGTTACTAGGGGTAAATAACCATAGAATTGGTCTCCTGCTATTTCTGTTTGCATAAATATTTTAAAGTTGCAAAATTATAAACATTTATGTGGTACAGTTGCATTATTAATATCACCTAAACCTATACAAGTGCACTGTTTTTGCTTCATGCTAAATATTTTTTCTGAGTAGATTCAAGAGTGAGGTGACTGTTCGGGACTTGCCACATAAAAAGATGTTTACCAGAACACTTGTTAATTCCTTAATTAAAAACTGTTTTAAATTAATAGCTTTGCAGTTTAGGTTAAAGATTATTCTGAGCTAAGCATTATAAAAAGGAAAAGCAATGAACAGATGAAGGTTTGGTTTTGTTTCTTTGTTTGGTTTTGTTTATTTGTTTTGGCTTGTTTATGTTTTGTTTGTTTGTTTGTCTTAGAGAACTACTCCCTTTTTCACTTTTAGAAGTTTCTGGCTTCTCTGTGGTTTATAATTTGATCTTTTTATGTAATGCTTTACTTTGTGTCTTGTAGGAAGACCATCAGAGTAATTAAAACCCATTAATTTTATTAATAGAAAAAAGACTGGTCAGATAGAAAGATACTCTTTGTTCTATTTCAGTATGACTTCAGTGGGAATGCATGGATTGTACAGCTGAGCTGTTGGACCCTAAGGCAGAGACTTGTGTGAGATTTCAGTCTCACAGAAAAATATTTTACAGATATCTTTAAGTTTCGTACAATGCTATCACCAAATCATCGTGAACAAAGTGGCAAATAGTATTCGTGTGTGGAGAAGCTGCTCATGATGGGAAATCGCATTTAGTTTTTGGCTGAGTTTGAAATGGTCCTATTTTGCTTGTTCTTCAAACTGAATGCTCACTTGAGAGTATCAAGGACATACAGAGTTATGGTAATGATACTCAAGAAAAAATCAGAAAACTTAGAGCTTCTCTGTTTTTAAAAAGTTTGATCTCCCTGTTGCTGCAATTTATTTAATCATTATTGGAATCAAACTATTAAGGTATTATCTCTGTTAAAGATGCTTAATTTTTATTCATCAGTTCTCTTACTGCAGTTTTCTGCATGCTGTCATAGTATCTGGAGGTCCCTGTGAGGATCAGAGTGCCATGCTGCAAGCTAAACAGATTGCTAGTAATGTCAGTTTTCTGCCTGACATACTTGCGATTTAACGATTCAATCTTCAAAACATTTTGTGCTTATTTCAGAAGGAGTATGGAGCATTACGTGTACATTATGATTCCTCTTCTGGAAGCACTTCAAACCAGCCAATCTGCAGATTAGTGATGATTTTAGAAAAAGTTCTCAGCTGACTGGAAAACGTGAGGCAGGGAATGGAGGTCTTAAAGAATTTTACATACTTTACTTACGCATAAAAATAGAAAACTTGTAAAAGTGTGGGGGTTTTTTGTTGTGGTGGTTTTTTTGGTCTGGGGGATATTTTTGATGTTTGTTTTTTGTTTGGTTTGGTTTTTTTGTTTGTTTGGGTTTTTTTAAAGCATCTTGTTCTTTTTGACATTTTGTAGAAAGCTTGGAGAAAGACAGCTAGTCAGTGTTGAGACTATTTATGGAAGAACCTCGCCATACCGCTTACAGATTCCTTCTTCAAGTGTGCGACAGTTAAATCAGTATCATATTAGCAAATGATGGATGTATGGGTATATGGAATGACAGATGTTAATTTTTCTTACCAGCTAATGATCTTGTTTCCCTGCTTTCAATTTTATATTATTAATTTATGAGCATGCATGATTGCATGAATCAGATATGAATTTGGAAAGTATATATTCATATCACCAATTAATTTCTCATCTGATGCCTATTAAATTCTTCATAAGTACAATTACATTTTTTTGTTTTGGTGAATGTGAAAAGTGTTGGAGTGCTTGCCCAATTAATGTATTAATTGTTTCCAGTATTTAGGGAGATGGTTTGAGAGCTGCTTTGCAAGTCTTCTGTCCTTCTTGCATAAAAAGACAAATGGAACTTGTTCTTGTTTTCTTTAGAAGCAGCTAAGGAAAAAAGATACTATGAATGGTATTACTGGGAAAAACACTGAAGTGTAAGGTTAAATAAAACTGTCTATCACGTAAATAAATATTCTGTTATCTAAAGCTTTTTTGACCTTATTACTGGCAGCAGTAATAATATGGTGATTATTGTAAACCAATTCAATTTATCCTTGTCTTTTACTTCCTAATACTAAAAAATTAACTAATAGTCTTAGAAAAAACAAAGATTATGCACCAAATCTTTTCCCTTAAAAAGCAAATAAAGGAGAAAGTAACTTGTAAGACACCTTTTTTATTACACAGAGCCTTACATCTGATATCTGTTATTTCATGGTGTTAATTTAATGATGCTCTTGGTAAATGGTACATTAAAAAAAACCAACCAAAAAGCACAGACTCTTGGGTTTTACAAGCAGCATAAATAGCATAAAAAGTAAGATTCATCCCCACCACCTTTCCAATGACTTCAGCCAGCAACAAGCCACCAGGGAATGTAAATAATGACCTCTGTTTCCCAGTGTTTATTAGAGAACAATAGAGATGCTATCATTTAATTTCATGTGAATATTTGGATCTATATCAAGGAAACTTACTTAAAATAATTTACTTCCACTTTTTCTGAATTTTAATTGTGATAAGTGATATGCCATTTTATTTTAGAGATTCATACACTATTTATGTTTCCTATTCATTTGATATTGTTAGTAAACTTTATTACAAACAGAAATGTCCTGGGAATGATACAAAACCCTGTGAAAGGAAACAAAGTATTATGCTGTGTTGAGGTAAGAATAGATGAACTAGTTCATGGTACTGATTTCCTTTTCCTTGTGATTCCCCTTCAGTCTAAAGCACTGAATGTTTTCCTTGAGTGTTACATTATCTTGAATGTAACTCCCTGATTATTTCTTGAAATATACTAAATCCCAAACTGAAATGGGCCTCTTAACTGGCCCTTGCTCTTTACCCATGTTTTTATGGGATGCTGGCAAGTGATGAATGATCTTGGAGCTTTTCTTTCTGGCATTGTGAGTCACTGAGCTGTGTATGGTTACTTTGATTTCCTGACCAATATTAAATACTTCAGGGGACGGTACAAAAATCCTGAAGTGGATAGTTGTGTACTATGCTTGATAAATATTTTTCTTTCTCATGTCTGTCTCTTGCTATCTCACGATCTTCATGCTTCAGAGTGTATCTCATTGTTGTGGACTGTTTTGTATTAACTGGATGTTCTGTGTTTACCCTCACACAAGGGGTCTGATGCTTTCTGCTTCCAGGGAAAGCATCAAAATATTCAGTTTCAAAAGCTGCACTTGAAGAAGAATAAATGAACTGTTAAAACCAGCTATCCATGGAATGGTACATAAAATCAGATACTGAAGAAAACATCATGTTGTCGAGCAGAAGTAACCTTTTCCGTATAATGTGAAGTGAGTTACAGAGTCCGTCAGAAGAATAAGCAGTCTTCTATTCACAAGTGCTGCTTATTATTCAGTTTATAAAGGGGAGAAATCATAAAAACACATATACTAGCACCCTGAGGCCTTAGAGCATACACCTGGCATTTTGATTCACATGGACTCTCATAAAAAGACAAAAAATATTGTATGATGTTGTTTTGATATTCTTGGTGACTGCTTTCAGTGTTCTTTGTATCTCTGGATAATGTTGGCATTTAAGTTCATCACTTTGGGAGGAACTGCCTTGAAAGCATATTGCTACAAATGAAAGAACACCACAAGTAAGAGGGTTTCTTCACTTTGCAGTTCATACTTGTTTTTTGTTTGGGTTAGTTGGCTTGTTTGGGTTTGCCCCACATTTTTGCCATTTTAAATTAATTAAAAAGCACCTTAGAACTGTTTTCTGTGGGGTTGGTTTTTTCATTACACTTAAGATGGCCTGTACATGTCCTGTTGATAAATTAAGGTAACATGTGGTGTGTTGTTAATGTAACATCTTAGTTAAGGCTTCCTCTATTTGTGCATCAGCCTAGTAATTTGTAAATACCCATTTGCTAAGCAACTGAGCTTTCTATTGAGCAAGGGCAATAAGTCAGCATGGAATTGTTTTGGAAATGAATGAAAAAGACAAAAGAAAAGACACGTCTTCCTTTATTCTCCTGTAACTGAATACATCATTAGGGAATTTATTCTGTATGCAGGGTAAAGATAGTGCCAAACCTCTTATCTCTCCACCAGTATAATTTTTTCTTACCTGGAAGTGGACAAGGAAGGTGTGCAAAGTAGGGCAGTGCATCAGCAGATTATCTCCTAGTCCTCTTTTGCCTCATAGGCAAGGGAAGTTGGGATCTAAAGGACTCCTTTCAGGAAAGGTCTGCTTCTAAGAGCTCAAAAGGGCAATTGCTTTGCCAGAGGGAAAACAAATCTACAACAATTAAGGTCACCTGTGCCTCAGAGCACAGAGACTGAGAGCTGCAGCTTCATCCCTTTTTACTGTAAATTGCTCCTGGAAGTTTTAGAGAAGCCATGGATACTTCCCTGTGTTGGAGAGCTTAGTAGACCATCTTCAGCCTCACTGTTTTCTTGCTTCCTTTTTGTTCTTCTGGAATTTGTCTTGGATTCCAAACGTTAAGTTTTGAAGAAAAAAGTAAGTTTTGCCTATGGCTGCATGTACGCTATAGTCATTTACATTTTTCCAGTCTAAAGTCACATTATGGAGTCTGTGAAGACAAATGGGAACTTTTCAGATACTGTCAACCGTACGTAGATTCTTGAAAAGTAATTTGTTGACAATAGGTTCATATGTTTTTCTTTGGGACATGTGTGATTTTTTTTTTTTTTTGTCTTCTTGATGGTTAATTTGGGTGAATCTTTAATTTTGTGGAAGAAACTGACTTAATCCATTTATATTATTTTATGGAATAATTTTTACTTATGTTTTTCATTTGTCTCTTCTGGAGGAAAATAGAGTTTGTCATTATCTAATGTAACATAATAGGAATTATCTTTTTTTAATTATGTTTTTAATTATGTAACTATTTTGTTGAGGATTTTGATTGTTAGCCTTGGAAATCATTGCAGGAGGAGGATGTAGTCAGCAACAGTGTATGATTTTCTGCTGTGTTTTAGTTCTGGAATGATTGGAGGAACTGTACTACAGAAAATTTTAACTCATGCAAGGTTTTCAGAACCAACCTTCTGCCCCAAACCTGAGTCAGCTTTGTCTCTCAACTACTGTCAACGTGAAAACAGGGAGGTAAACTGAGTGGAGTTCAGAGACATCTAGAAAAATATTTTTGTATTCTTGTTAATTCTGTATTTGTAGAGTATTTCTCGGACCCTTTAAGAAAATGTCCAAAATTCCCTGATGTGTTGGTAGAAGTGTTTGTTTGACTGTGTAGTGAACATCATTGGAGAAGTGATCCAGCTGGAAAAATAATTCCTTTGGCCCTGACTTTCTATCAGCTCCTTTTCCTCACTTCAGTGCACTCAAGGAAAATAATTACTTTCTGGACTAGAATTGCTATAAAGAAAATCTTAATTTCTTTTATATAATTGCTATCAAAAAGATATTAGAGCTATACCGTCTCTTGTCTATGTGGGTTATCAGTGACTACAATAGCTGATAAGTAAGATCAAGAAGTGATAGGCATATTTCTCTCCTCCAGTCTTCCTACAGAGCAGACCTGCAGTGTGATCCTTTGGTGTGTTCTTGTTGAGGGAGAACTCACAATGTAGCTTCCCCCCTGCTGTGTCTTGTGCTGGGAGGAATCCTGTTTGCTGTCTGTCTTTGTACCACTCAAGTACAAAAACTTCTTAACATTTGTGCTCAATTAAAACAAAACCAAACCAAAACAAAAAAACAACCAACAAACAAAACCACACACACACATAAAAACACAAACACACAAAAAAACCCCATACAAAAACAGACTAATAAAAGTGAACAGCTTACATTCTGTTATCGATATAGTTTAATATCTAACATCTGTATGTATGCATGGACATTTCTGAACTTTCCCCAAATAAAAAACACATGCTAGGCCAGATGATTTGGAGCTAAAATTATGGGTGCTCTTACTATAAAGCATTAACTTTCTCTTCCAGGTGACACTACCTCAACTTCCATTATTTTCTCAAATAATAATGACTAGTAATGCACATGGAGCTCTTGTTACTTTTCAGTTTTACACTTGCTACATTGCTAATTTGTTTGAAATATAGTTTGAACTTCTCTAATAATTTTCATTCTTTAAAATAGTTTCATTATTTTTGTGGAAATGAATAAACAGAATTCATTTGGTTATGATGATATTTAAAACTGATCTCTCTAGAAACTAGTCCTTCTCACATCCATGTTACTGCTCACCTGTTAAAATCTGGGATTGAAAATACAGGTCCCTGTTTTATTTAACTTTTCAGAAGGTACTTCAGGAATCATTTTGCTGTGATGGAATAATGCCATTAATATGGAATTTGCTCAGAGTTTTGTGATGATGCAAAATTCAGTAGAGAACCTTCTGTTCATGTTTTGCACTGTTTCTTAGTGGCTTTCCATTTTCTTTTTTCCTTCAAAAATACTTTTTTTTTTTTCCCTATTTATATGAATGTCCACAGTGTAGAACTGTGGCATATGCAAAGACTTCTGCACCCTGTTCTGCTCACCTTGATCCTAGATAACTCCTTTGCTTCATGAACCTACTGGTTGAGGAAGAAAGCAATATGAATATTTTTAGAGGCAGTCTTTGCTATTTTCCAGCATAGTTGTTATAGAGTTGAATTGTGACATTTTCTTGTAGTTAACATTTTTTCAGAGGTGTGAAAGTGTGGATCTGTCATGTTGTGCTCTGGTGGTTTGTATTGGCTGGTTAGTGGGTATCAAACAGGGACCACTTGTCTGTCTTCATGGAACCAAGAGACAGTGAGTGAACCTGGGACAATTGTTCAAGAGTAAAGGAAATGAGAGTGAAATAAGGGGCTTTACTAGCTCTGGTCCTTCTTTACAACAATTGTGAACATTCATGTCCCTAAAGCATCTTATACAAACAGTATACAAAGCTGTGGTAAGATGGCTTTGACAATTAGTGTCCTTGTAGTATTTATTCTTCAGTTATCTGCAGATAGTGGAAATGAAGAAAATATATTTATTTTTAAAATATGATGTGCATTGCTGGAGTACTATACTGTAGATTAACTCATTCAGTTACCTATTACAGGTTTTCCTGCTTTCTATATTTGCAGTGGTTGTATTTTCATTTACCTCCCTATGGATATCTGACTACAAAGGTGCTATGATGATTGCTCCTTACTATAATATAAAATGATTACAGGGATTTTTTTACAGTCTATGAAGCATTTATTGAAAGATTTAATGCTTGATGTAAACACTCCCGTGATTTTTACAGTGTCCTAGTGAGCTGGCTTGGTGCCTTTGTAATGTTCTTTTCAGTTCTTAATTGACTGATCAGCAGTGACTGCAATAAGAAGAGGAAGTGATTATTGAAAACCAGTCAGTAAAAGAGTAACGCATGGCCAAATTTCTTGAAAATTTTTGGTTTTCTATCCAGCATTTTTCAGTTAGGAGAGAACAGTCACAAAAGGAGATTGTTTGCCATTCCCAATTTTGAAGAGCATCATACAGAGATTAAATCTTCCCTTCAGTAAAAATGCAAAATGAGGGGTTATTTGGAAAGCTGCTTGTTACTTCTCATTTTATAAATCTAATTTGTTCTCAATTTCATATACTCATTCCATGTTCCCTGTGTTTCAATACACGCAATCTTGCATTACAGGACAGCAACTTCCTAAAGTGTTCTGTGAGGCATTCTCTGAGTACTGTGGCGGGAAGGAGCTTATTTTAATGATATTTTAGTCTTCACAGAAATACAAGCATTTGCTGTTTCAGCTTATAAATGCTTGGGCTTTCAACACAGTCACTGAGTGTCTTCTCAGATGACTGCTGACAGAAAAAAGAGAAATATGTTTGCACTTCTAAATGAGTATTTTAAAGGAACCTGAGTTTTGCTAGATCAGCCACCTTACAGCCTTAAAGTTCTATGCATTTATTTTTTGACTTCAGAGGGAGGAAATGGAATTGCTTGTGGCACAAGGTATGTGCTGTACTTGTTACTAGGCTATAATAATGTCAGAACATGCTTTTACCTGACAATCTACCACTTTCTTAATTTTTTTAATAGATTCTGAGTTCATCTGCACTTCTCCCAGTAGCAGGAGAAAAGTTGCTTCATTCCTACAAACAACTTAATTTTTTCTTCCTTAAGTCTGAGCTCTGGAATAGCTTAAAACTTCTGTGTTTCTTGTTCTTATTCAATGTCTTGGGAAATGTGATTAAAAATGGATAACAACACAAGCACTTTATACACCAAATGGTATGTAGAAACAAAGATGCCTTTATTTAAAACAAACACCATCAATAAAGCCCCCACCTTTTCTCAAGGAAGCAAGATATTCTTCCCTGGGGAAACTGTGTAATCTGCATGGACGCATCGCTGTGTTACACAAAAAGATGTTTTATTTGAGTTGTTCTCATTACGGTGTTGTCTTAAGGTTTGCAAAACATGTAGACTGCTTTTATTATTATTTTAAATGTCTGTAGAAGCTCCAGTTCTTGTTATTTTGATGAACTTTCTTACATGTATGTCCCCGAGCAACTGCTTTTACTTTGAACTAAGGCTGACGCAGATGAATAGTTTTGTCTGGTTAAAAACTTACCTATCTAAAAGCCCCATAGTTTTTAATTGGTTATTTTTTCAACCATGTTGCCACAAACTGTTTCAGCTTCACAAGAGAGGGCAAAGGATGAAGTCGAAGGGAAAGTAAAGAAGCAATGCAAGATCAGCAAACTCTGCTAGGGCTACCATGACTGACAAAATACAGGCCTCATGCAATGTTTGCTGCAGCTCTGCTGTTACAATTAGTTGAGGTCAAGTAAAGAGGTTACTTGCCTGGTGGTAAAAGGATATTATAGCAGAAATCTGGGAGCCATGTCATATGGTCCTGCAGAAAGTTTTGAGTTTGATTCTGGTCTAATTAAAAAAGACTGTGAGAGATTCTTCTTTGGCCACCTGTCCTTCAGTAAAAGGCTACTCTTAAAGAAAGCATGATAAACCTTTCTCTCCTCTTAAGCTGTCTCTTACACTTTGTAGAGCTCTTTTTACCAGCTAAATAGCTATATTGAACATTTCTAATTTAGTCTTAAAATTTTGTTTCTGTTACCAAGGCATTGTACGCAGAGAGTGAATAGCATGGACACGCTGTCAATAGCATGGACAAATCGAAAGATTTTCTCTTAAGTTCTTCTATAAAAGTTCATATATCTCTGAATAGTTTGAATCTGTGGTTAATCTACCTTTCTTCAGAAATTATCTTAAATGTACATACACGTGCTTATATTTTCTGTCAGGATACATACTTCCAGTCTGAGTTAACAGTTCCTGGGCATAATACCACCATAAACAGCTCAGCTGATTTTGGCTCTATGCCTGGACATGTTCATTCATGAATAATTGTTACAAGAAAATAAAACTTTGAATTACATTCAATTCTTAGAAGAACTTTAATTATTTATTTATTTTTACAATTATTTTGGCAGGTTGATTTTATTGGTACTAGAGACATAATGAGTAATGGATTGTTTGGTTGCAGCCACAGCTCTTCTCTCAAGAACGAGACATGGCACAAAAGCAAAGCATTTAACTGTCAGACATATTTTCTCAGTGTTTTTTTTCACAGCAGCTGCACAATACAATGCAAAGTGATTCCTAATAGTAATACATAGTAGAGGTTAACATCTATTAACCCCACTTTTGCTATTACTGAAATTGATTCATGGAGTCCTGCAGTGTCTGTGAAGGTTAAAATTCATTTTCTTACTGGAAAGTGTACAGATTGGTCACAGAGAGTGACTGTGAGGCCACCTCTACTACTGGTGCAGCCCTGCCTGTCTGCTTAATCAATTCCCAGCTCCACCAAGAAGAGCAGGCAGGTATTTCATGCCTGCCAGAACACTGGTGCATACATAGTTGCTTAGTCCCTGTAGTCACCATTTTGCCATCAATGGAAGGATTTTTACTTCAAACAGAAGTGATTGCACAGACTGCTAAAAAACTAAGTTGGTAGATCACTAGTTAAGACCAATTCCAGTCTGAACTGTTCACCTTTGCTTTCATGCTATCACTCTTTAATTTGAAACAGGGCTTCATAAATAGTTGCAAAATAAATAAGAAGGCAAAGGGGAAAAATGTTGAGGTTGTTGATGAGTTCCTAGGCCTGCATAGCTTTGTGTTTTGCTCAGTTGTGTATGAGCCTTTCTTTGTCACATTCTAATGCTTTTTACCTCACCACATTTGAGAATCAATATAAATACCGTCACAGATTTCACATAATGCACTTTGGATATTTATTCAAAACATTTCTAAAGACCGAAGCCACTTCTAATGTCTTAGCTCTAGAGTGCCTGTGGATTGGTATGTGTTCTCCAAATATATATATTTGGGTGCACCCATTTTATATTTTAAGCAATAGTAGTAGTAACTTTCTGTGATCCTGGTGAGACTTCCATTAAGGGAGACCTGCTAATATAAAATTAATTTCATGGGCCTATATCAAATATTTGTTTCCAAGATGACTGTTCCCAAAATGACAAACCAAGAGTAATACTTGTTATGGTGATGACTATCATGAAAAGGAGCACAGTTTCTGGATTTTTAAAATTTTTCTTTTATATATCAAGGATTACAGTTGTCACTGTCTTTAACATAGTAATCGAACTTATATTTGCAACCCATGTGGCAGAAGAAAATTTCAGTAAAACTTAGTCTAGTACAGTATACTAAAAATGGCAGAAGCTGTTATGAGCCAATCAATGCCAGAAATATGGTTCCTTTTCAAAGTTGTGATAATGTAATTATCTACTGTAATTCAGAAGGTTCAATTTCCAAATCAGTTTATAAAACTAATGGGGCTAGTAGCACCTAATATTGTTTTCCCAACAGTAATTATTAAATAGGTTTGCTGGGTCTACACATACTAGTAATGAAGTTTTGCTAGCTGATAACATTTATATTCAAACAAACAGTCACGACAAATGGTTGTCTATTTACAAGATTTTAATTTTCACAAGCTATTAGTAATATATCAGAAGTATTTTAATAAATTGCATTTTAGTAGTTCATACATCCTTTACAAGCCTTCTCAGTGTCCTGATAAGCCAAACAAATTACAGTAGCAGAAATATTCTAATACTTTTAATGTCAGTAGCAGCTTAAACATTAACAAAAAAAAAAAAGTTCTGACATTACCTTATAGATGCATAACAAGAATTTTTTTTTATGTATTAAAAATAATAGGCAGTGTGTTTATCATTCTGGGTTAAACATTGACAGGGTTTGAATAATTGTTCAAAAGATTGTAGATACCCAAGCATATATAGAGAGATAATGTATATATAACTTACCTGCTTCTGTGTTTGTGTATTTATCCTCATGTTATTAATGAAGCATTTTCAGAACATTTTCGTTGTAAAAACAATGAGCCAATGAAGGATGAGCTCAAGACCTAACACAGCTTTTCTCAGATGGCCTCCTTTTTTACTGCATGAGGTTATTTTAACTTTTTCATTTGTACATTATTATCAGAACTTTTGTTTCTTTGTATGGAAAGTGCTGCTTACATCATCTAGCTAAGAAGAGACAATCATCTGACAGGAAGAAATTGGGAGAGAATTTAGGCTGAATGTCAGGAAAACTTACTCATGATGAGCTACATTGTGAAATACTTTGCCAAGGAAAATAAAAGTGTCTTAAGGCACAACCTGAGATTGAGCCAAGTGTTGGAAAATGTAATGTAGAAACAGAGTATTTCATATTACTCAGTGACCATGCTTCCTTCTTACCCTGAACCATGGCTAATCAGACTGTTGTTCAGTATTCTTCAGTAGCTTATTTCAAGGATAACTGTTATGATAATGGGCTAAGAATACATTGTATTCCTGAAGAAGACTTCTGCTCACTCTTTTTCGAGATAGGGATTATGGGGAAAAAGGGAAACACTTGGAAGTTGGGCAGCCTCTAACGAATACCTGCTTTTCCAGTTGAATTTAAGAATAACTTAATTAGCCATGGCATTTTCCCAAGACCATTTTATGGGGGGCTCTAAATAGACTGATTTTAGCATTTAGGAGCTTAAATTTCTGTGGAGAATTCTGTAGCAGGTAATTTTCATTTATCTATTTATTTCTTTAAAGAAAATAAAACAAAGGATCCACTGTATCAAATATAACCATTTCTAACAATTTGGAAAATTTAAATTCTTAGCTCTAGTAAATATTTCTGCCAACATCTCGTCTTCTTACTTGGATTATCCATTTGCTTAAATTTATCTCTCACTGTTAAACTTTCTTTTAGGGTTTTTTGTTTGTTTGAGGTAAAATATTGTGGTGTTTGTTCTCATTTTGGACTCAGAAGTTACTGATGACATTTGGTCACTCCAGCTCTTAATGGGTTTTTTTTTAGACAGATTTGCCCCTACAGAACAGCTTGTCTGTCTGCCTTAATGTCTCCAGCTTCTGTCTAGGAAGAAGACACCCACAGTCTGGCTTTCAAGGGTTTTCTTTTGAGGAAAGCATATTTAAAGTCAGTTTCAGGAATTCTGACAAGTGAAGCTTTTTAAAATAAATGATGTGGTGAGTGACAGCTCAACACCCCTTAAAGGATAATGTGTGCTAATTAAAAAACATTGTTTTTACTTTTCATAGTAAGTCAGAAAGTTATTACTTTGATTAGTTAAGTGTTTATTTATTCTATTATTGGTTTCCAACTCTCCCTTTACATTGTAAAGGACCTCACAAGGAGGTCTCTTCAGAGTGCATTTACTCCAGAGAAGTTTTGTTGACATCTGCACAGTGAGGAAAACAGTCCTGGCCACAAAATTTATAGATCAAGATTTGAAAAAACAAAGAGAAAAAGTAATAAACATATGAAACTGATTTGGGTTCACTCTTAAGTAGATCTTAACAGCCAGAGTGAAAGTGTCTGGGAGGGTTTAAAATAGGGACTTCGTAAAGTAAATCTTGTTGCTTATTTGCTAAAATATATGACAATCAGATAATATCTGTAATTGTTAATGCACTGAATTTTTTAAAAAGTAAAAATATAAAAGACACACAAACTCTTGGCAGATTCCTTCACTTCTCCCTCAGTAAAAGAAGGTTTGGTTTTGTTGTGGTTTTTTTTTCCCTAGTATACTTTTCTTGTGATAAATATTTAAGAAGTGAAAGATATTTGTAACATAGTAAAAAACTTACCAAACTTAAATTTACAATTAAAAACATTGTGAAGTATAGCTATACTTGAATTCTAGACCTACTTTTTCTTAATTAGTTCTCTGCTCCAATTATGCTGTTTCCTGTGTTTATATAGCCATTTCCCCCTTGATAATGTGTAATGTAAACATTCAAGCTGGGGATCCTTTTTTGTTTGTTTGGAAAGCCATAAAGGGAGGAAAACACAGAAGTTTTCTTCTGCTGGCTATCTGAAATGACATTCTCCAGCTCTTTTTCTCTTTCATTATGATTTGAACTCTCAGCCTAGTCAAGAGATGTGCACTGTTTGTGTTGTGGGTAGTGATAGAAAGATAAATATAAACACAAATGCTGTTTTCAAAATGAGTTCATACACCTTCAGTATTCTTTTTGAATGTTAGGAATCTTGAGTTCTGCTTTTTGCCTTTGGCAGGCAAGAGTAGATACCTTAGTTACAAGAAGGGTAATCCATGCTGTGTGAACCCTTTGGCTGTTGAAGATCACTGTCTTGGAGATAGGTTTGTAGCTTGTCCTGGTTGTTTAAACTCAATTCTGAGAACTCCCATTAATGAAAATTTCCTATTTTGTGTGTACAGCCATCACCTGAGATCATGAAATAAAGATGACTTAAGTGTTATGGGAATTTAGAATTCTGTTGATCCATAAGCTTCTTGAGGTAGATCTGACAAGCTTCATCTTCTTGTTCATTCAGTGGCACTGTCAATAGTAAAACAAGTATTTTATGCTGTCACAAAGGTAGGAGTCCTCTGGATACTACCAGGGACATTTCTGAGCAACCCTAAATAACTCCTAGATACTTTCCTGCCCATAACCACTACACTCAAGAATCACAAACACCTTAAATTTAGCAAAAGAAGCTGACAGGGAGCAGGTAAAGAAAAGGGTTTGAGCATTAATACTCATTGCATAATTCTATCAGCCTTTGCATAGCATCTCCCACAGCTCATTACAGAACCTAGCTAGGAGTTGAGAAGTTCTGAATAGCTACTGTGAGCTCCAGAAGTTGGCAGAGAAGGCTGATAGCCTAAGCTCTTGTATCAGTCCATGGATGCTACAAGTTTATTCCTTTGTTGCTGTTTAAGAACCCAGAAGTGACAGCTGACACAGTACAGCTGGCAGGGTGGGGGCTGCTTGCAACGACATTTAGTAATTCAACTAAGTACATTTCCTTGCATGTACTTCAGCAATGCAAAGTTGAAGCAGCACTTCTACCTTCCAAACTATTCAGATTGCTAATGAGGGCCCTCTATTCAAATCTGTTTCTTGGCAAGTCATACTGTGAGAGGAATGAAGTCAATTTTGTTAAAAGTTACTGTGGGAGGGCAGTAACAGCATTGTTAAAACTCATGTCTGGACAATTCCCATGATACCATTCTTTGCATCCTAATTTCCCCATGAAGCCTAATTAACAACATGCCAATGCTTACATCTTTATTCAGTACTTGTAATACTTGGGATAGTGTTTGAGATTTGGAATAGAGACTTGACACGTGAGAAGAGCTATGCCATTTTTTAAAGATTTTTTTTTTTAATCATTTTATTCAGGCTACCAAGGGGGAAGGGGAAAATAAATGAAGATGTAGGGAAGAAGTTACATTTTAAATTTCATATTACATTAATTTTTAATTTTTTCCCCTACCACTTCAACTACTTTATAAAGCATAACCTGTCTGAATTTGTTTGTGCCCCTTTTGTACACAGATGTTTCTTCTGGGGAGTATTTAATGTTTCAACAAACACAGGACTCCTTTGCCAGTTTTATTCTGTGAGTGGGAGAGAAGTCATGCGCTCCCTGTGCAAATGCTTTGAAGTCTAAGATCTGATTTCCTTCAGTTTAACACATGTAACTAATGTGTGTTTATTAATGGTCATAAATCTAGCCTAATCTAATCTGTAATAATTTAGCTGGACATTTTTGTCTTGATACCAACTTCTGGCATTCAGTTTCTCAAGAGCATTACGAATTACTAGCAGAATCTCATTTTTATTTTTTACAATTTTTATTAACTGCTGTTTTTAATTTCTCTGATTCATTTCCTTGTTTATCTTGCAAAATTTGATGTTTTTCCTTTCTTGAAGGCTATTTTCATTTGTATTTATATTATTTGTATATTATAATATCTAGAAGTATACATTTTGTTAGGTAGACTATTTTAAAATATATTTGAAGTGTACATTTTTGATATAATATTATAAAAGAGTGATTTTTGAATTCTGTAGTAAAAACTTAAAAGACATTTTTAACAGCATCACATGTTTTTTCTATTGTAATCTTAGTTTATAAAATACTATTGAATATGATGACATCAGGAAAAGATACAGTTTGATCTTATTTGGGCCAAATATTTGAGGTATTTAACCTGTGTCTTCATTCAACTATCGAAAAGCAAAATTAAATCTAGCAGTCTTGAGATTTGTAATAGAATAAAGAATTACAAGAAATTAAGGGAATATCTGACTTCATACATTTATATATTTATACATTTACATGGCCATATAGAACATGATTTGGTTTAATAATCATATGGTTTTGTGCAGCTTGAAGATGTAAAACAGAATTAACATAAAGGTGTCTGTGGCAATTTCACTTCATCAGTTCACAATCCTTAAAAGACATGTAATATTTCTCTGAGAACAGATCTGCTTTCTGTGCATTGGCACTGTAGAGGCATTGTATTATACACTGTAAATAATTTTTAAGGCTGTCCATAAAGTGTATTAGACATCTCATTGCTGCTACATGTTATCAGAAGCAGTTTTTTCCCTGGGCCTGTGGCAGGTTTGTAGTCTCTGACTTTGCAGCCAGTTGGAGTGATGGATAGTATGTATCCACTGCACTTTCTCCACTCAGCAGGACAGTTTGAGCATCAGCTATTAAAATGTCTTTAACAGTAAATTTGGGTTGTCAAAGCAGACCATTTATCAGAAGGTGATTGTAATAAATGTAGTTTCTGTTGCACATACAAATGGTGGGAATTGCGTAGCTGCTTCTTGTTGCTGTTTGAAGTTGTGCTTGAAGTATTAGTGATCTGACAGAACCCAACAACCTTGTGCTTATGACCAAAACAGATTAGCATACAAACATTAAAACTTAACTACTGTAAAATAACAACAATTCTGGGAGCTTAAATATAATTATATTTTCTCTTTAAATATTTATAAGGCAACAAAGATGTTTTCAAGCTTACTGCAGATTCTCAAATGTGGAATTTAAAACAGATGGAATGAATATTTAAGTTTTCCCTCCAGAGACATCACAGGCAATGAATGCATTGAGTGAACAAGATAGTTAAAGGGAAATAGCATTAAATAAACATGCAGATAATATACTTTATCTAGATATGCCAAACACCATTTTTCCATCTTTAAAAACTTCTAATACATGGAAATTTTTTTACTAACTTAACATTATTTTGTCTGCAATGGTAAATTTAGACGGAAATAATCTGCTTCATTATGTAAAACAAGAGTAGTTGAGATGCATGTAAAACTTGCTGCCATAACTTCATGGTACAAATATTTTCCTTTCCCTTCCCTTTGTGTCCTGTCATTCCCTGAGCAATGTCTAAGATCAGAGTCCCATCTTGCAGTCATTAGTTATTGTCTGTCATGGTTGCAGATCACAGAATCACAAAATGGTAGAGGTTGGAATGACACAAATTGTAAGCATAGAGGCAGCATGCTGCTACGGGACTCCGTGACATAGGGCAGAATGTTTATTTCTGAGACTGAATGAAGTCCCACCTTAAAGAGAAGTGATATACAACGGCAGATTTCAGACATCAGGCCCAGTGTCCCAGGAATTCATTTGCTTTCTTTTGGAAACATCTAAATAATGTTGTATTTAGCCTTTGCACATCTACTCAGAATTCTCTTTGTGGAAGCAGAATAGAAACGAGTTTGATTACAGAAGACCTGGCATTTTCATGAAGTGATGCATCTTTTCCGAAAGGTGTCTGAGCAGATCACAGGAGTCGTGTGCTTGTTTCTCGCTGCTGATTAGGAAGGGAAGGTATTGTGGCTCTATCAAGAGACAGCAGATATCTAATGTTGAGTGACTGAGTAAATTGCCTGGTATTTTCTTGAGACTCTTTATACTGGTGTCATTACTGAGATCATAATGTCATCTGTCAGATCTTGCTGTTGGCAGTGTGTGGACTGATTCATTGTGGGACAATGAAAATTCCCAGATCTTTTTGAGGAACTGTTGACTGAACTCAAAAATACTTCTTTTCCTTTCTCTATTTTCTTATAGTCCTTAAAGTTCCTATTTCTTGTTGTTAGTTGATTCTGAAGAAAGTTAACCAGTGTTAGTACAGATTGGTCTCGAGATGGTTTCAGAATCATTCACAGGGCTTGTATTCTGGGAGGAGAAAAGGAGCTTCTGCTCCACAGTCATTGCACACATGGAGGATATTTGTGCCTGCCTCCTTTTCTTCTAAGAGAGTAAAGTTACGTTTTTTGTGAAAGGTTTAATGGACCTTGGGATCTTTGAATGCTGAAGTACCATAAATGTTGGTAGATTCCCACAGAAATGGAGATACCACATAAAAGCTAAGATGTTTGAAAGTGGTTGAGCTGCATTTGATATGTACTCACTATGTTGTACCTTCATCTGAGAGAAGTCATTTTCACCTCGTTTAGGAGCATGTGGAAACAGATCAGAAAGCATGTGCTTCAACTTTGAAACGATTTGATATAAAATGAATGAAATGTGGTTTATATAAACACTTCAGTAATGATTCATTTACTGATGTAATGAAAATATTTTAATCTTAATTCTTTATAATTACATGCTGTGCTTAATGGGATAGTTTAAAAATAGAAAGAAAAGAAAAAGATCGTGTAACAGTACTCTCTCTGCAAGGTTTGCTTGTTTTTATACTGTGCTTAGCAATCTTAGCATGAGTGGGACTCTTTGTTCTTTTTTTTTTTTTTTNTTTTTTTTTTTTTTCCCCTTCAAGTGAAGTCCTGGGAGTAATTCTTGAATTGACTTCTCTCAGCAAGGTCCTTGGCTTTAATTTGTTCCATTAGCATGAAAAATAATACAAATACAGTCCTGGTACTCATCATGCTTTCACGAGTGAAATGTTTCTTTTTGTTCTCAGTTTGGGAATGCCATTTCTGTTATTACTAGAATCAGGTACTGTTGGTGTGAATATGCTCTACCTAACCTGCACTGTAGCTTAACCTGTGCTGGAGACTTGTGGAGGAAAAAGCAGAGTTAAAATTAAAATTGGTAAGCTATTAATTTTGCAAAGGGTCTTATCCTGTCTGGAAGACAAAAAGAAGTAGCAAAACTATGAAGATGTGCAGGGGTTTCTTGTATCAAAGAGCAGTATCATTACCTTGATGTGTGTGAAAGATACACTGTCTTGCAATATGCACAATAATATAAATTTCTGCAATAGCTTCCTTGAATTGAAGAGTTTGACAGAACTGAACCTCTGATTTAAAAAATATCTTTAAAGTCTGTATTTTCCCTTCTCCTTCAGTCTCTGGTTCAACAGCACATGTCCCTTGGAATTTTCTTTTTTGTCTCTTTCCTTTTAAATTCTTGCAGTGTCACCATGGTTAAGCATTGAGTCACAGGAAGGGCAGCAGGTCAGATTGAATGCTTAGCTAATTGTTGTGGGATTTGAATATATCAGGGAATTAAATTGTAGTTGGAGGTCTCCTGCTTGCATGGAATTCACAGTTTCCTGAAGAAGGAAAGCTGCATGGGTGGCAGGGAAGAATGAAGGCTGGGTGAGCACAGGCGTAGTGAGCTAGTACCTCCAGCAAAGGAGGCCTAAATGGGTGGACTTAAGGCAAAACTGACTATGGAAGTGGAGACCCCTGATGATGGTTAAAATTACTCTCCTGCATTCATCACCTGAAGTTTTTCCATGCCTGATACATTTGAGCTTTGCAGGAGAAACTGGTTTTGGCCGGGATATTGTCAGGAATTGTCAAAATTCCATCAAAAGTATCCTAAACTGCCTCAGATTTTAAGGTCTCACCAGAGGTTAACTTTCAAGATCAAATTTTGTTCTCTATAAATGATGTTGAGTGCTTTCTAGTAGCACTTGCCTCTGTCTCAGCATGACTTAAAACACTGGGTATGCCATCAGTTTCTTTGCAGATGAACCTTAAAGGATATCACTTTCTAGATGAAGCAGAAGTTCAGGATCTTCTGGTGCATACAGAAGTGGATACAGCATCTTCACTTGTCTCTAGCTTAGTCAATTTTTCATAGCCTGGAAATACAAAGAAGCATAGATGGGAGCAGAATAGGAGTTTATATCCAAGTATTAAATTGCTACAGCATCAGCAGAGAACACAGAGTTACAAAGACCATTCTTTCAGCAGTATGTCTCTGAAATATGGATGCTTCCAGTGAAACCCCTATCTTACATAATCTCTCTGAAAAACAATTATTTCTGGAATAATAAATATTTCTGAAAGTAAAAACCAAACAAACACCATCAACAAAAAAAAAAAAAGCCTGAGCAGAACCTGATGGAAATATAAAGCTTTCCAACCTAGTTTATCCACATGTCCATAATTAGATGTTCTCAGAAAGCCTTTATTTACCAGGACCCCTACCAAGTAATTGCAAAGTCAAGACACACAAAAACTGATACACAAAAAATTATTGAAATGTTAAGTTTAAAATATTATGTGCACATAATGCATTTTTTTTCCTGTGTGTATATACATATACACACATATCAATGTGTACTTTGTAGAATAAGAATGTTTAGTTTCAAAAAACTGATGGTAGAATCTGAGACAGGAATATTGACAAAGACTGACTTTATCCAGTGATGGCTGATTATTCTTCTGTTCGCTCTGTAATCAGTAGAAAAGAAAAACTCTTTGAGGAGACCTAACATCTGAAATTAGGTTCCTCCTGTATATTGTTTCTTCAAAGGAGTGTTTCTTCCTCTAATGTTTCATGAAGACTCTGTAAAGAAAGTGGCCTTTCTCTGCTAAAGGCAACCTTTGTGTATATTCTCCTGTGTCATTTTTTGACTTTTTCAATAAATAGTCATTTCAGGTATGATCTATTTTTGAACATAAGCTATGCAATATAGAAAATTAGAAAACAATGTTCAGTTGAAAAAAAAAAAAGCCAACAATTTCGAAATAAATAAGTTTTTCCTCCATACATAACTACTCCCAGCCTTAACTGGCATGTGATTTATAATACCCTTGTGGCAACATATTAATACCATCTGATACAGCACACTGTTTTTGCGGAGGAGCTGAATATTGCACTATACATTGTAAATGGGAGTGTTGGTGAAGTGTTGAAGGACCTTCTCTGTCATCATGTGACGACACTGGGTGATGTTTTTGTTACATGTTTCTTTCCAGTTGCAGGGGAGTCATGTTTACATCTGATTCCAACTCATACTCTGATTCTGCCTGAGAAGGACCCTCTTCCTGATCTGCTTTCTTTTCCTCACAGCAGCAGCTTGTACCTGTGTGGATTAAGTGGTATTGGCCACGGTGTCTGTCAGTATAGCTTCACGGTACGTTGCTGGAATTGAAACAGCTACGGTGTTCATTATTGGAGTTGGAATAGCTTTAGTGCTTGGTGTAAGAGTTGGAGCAGCAACAGCATTTGTTTTGGGAGCTGGAGCAGGGGGGATCGTGCATCTGATTAGCTGAGGTGCTTGTTGCAAGCTCTTGTGGAGAGTGAATATTCTCAGTGTGTGTCCTGCATGTCATAAACCCTCATGGAGTCTGGATAGCTGCAGAGCATGTCGTGGAACCTTGCAGGGCCTGAGTAACTGCAGTGCCTGTTGCTGCAGTGGCATACACTCTGTGCACTGAGGTGGCTGCCTGACATACACCTGTCTAATCTGACACCACACAATGAATAGAATCAAAAATAAATTCAGTGACAATGATAAAACCATAATATTTTAATTATAATAACCATATTTCCAATCTGCACAATTTAATGGAATCCTAAAATTCTAGTGGAGTCAGATCAGTGTACTGGGGAGACGCGTAATTTCCCAAGGTAAAAACAAAAGTAAACTTAGTAACAAAGTCCTCTGTGGGATGGGAAGTACAGAGACGCACTGGCTGACCAATTCAGCACAGCATAAATCAGTGATAAANTTAAGTGGTATTGGCCACGGTGTCTGTCAGTATAGCTTCACGGTACGTTGCTGGAATTGAAACAGCTACGGTGTTCATTATTGGAGTTGGAATAGCTTTAGTACTTGGTGTAAGAGTTGGAGCAGCAACAGCATTTGTTTTGGGAGCTGGAGCAGGGGGGATCGTGCATCTGATTAGCTGAGGTGCTTGTTGCAAGCTCTTGTGGAGAGTGAATATTCTCAGTGTGTGTCCTGCATGTCATAAACCCTCATGGAGTCTGGATAGCTGCAGAGCATGTCGTGGAACCTTGCAGGGCCTGAGTAACTGCAGTGCCTGTTGCTGCAGTGGCATACACTCTGTGCACTGAGGTGGCTGCCTGACATACACCTGTCTAATCTGACACCACACAATGAATAGAATCAAAAATAAATTCAGTGACAATGATAAAACCATAATATTTTAATTATAATAACCATATTTCCAATCTGCACAATTTAATGGAATCCTAAAATTCTAGTGGAGTCAGATCAGTGTACTGGGGAGACGCGTAATTTCCCAAGGTAAAAACAAAAGTAAACTTAGTAACAAAGTCCTCTGTGGGATGGGAAGTACAGAGACGCACTGGCTGACCAATTCAGCACAGCATAAATCAGTGATAAACACCACAGCAAAGCTGCAGCTTTTACCCAGCAACTGCAACTGGTAACTTTCAGATAATCAGTGAGAACATGTAAACAATAATATAATGCATATGGCATGTAAGGCATTTACCTCTGAAAGAAACCCTGAAAAGACAGGAAATACCGCTCTCAGAAATGGCATCATATAAGCAGTCTGGTTTAGCATACATTTCTTAAAGATTCTTAGGAAAAAAAAAACAAAAGAAGAAAAAAAA
>VWZY01005872.1:158086-183638 GCA_013399075.1 Chloroceryle aenea | reverse complement strand
ATAATATCTCGAGGGAGTGAACCGGTATTTTAACTGTTCGGCTAACCTACAAGAGCTCAAATCTGCCACACATTGGATGCCAATAAATCTGTCAAAGTTTAGGGTAAGGGCAGCCCACTAGACCTAAACCATACACTCTATGTTAACCCATCCTTCTTCCCAAAGGGGAAGAGAAAGGGAATAAGGCAGAGAGACATTGATTACAAAAGATAGAACAACTTTGATAAAAATATTAANCTTAAAGGTAAAATCACTGAATAGAATTAGTTCTGTTCTCACTCAAACCAGGAAAGTGCTGACCTATTTTATTACTAGTCTGCAGTTAAAACTTCGTAATCTTCTGAATCTGCTTTAGCATAATCTGAAGTTCAACTCTGCTTGAAATAACTGGCATTGGTAGTGATATTTTTAGCAAATTAAGATATGGTTTGATGTAATCTTTTTTTTGTGAATGTGAGAGACTTTAGGATAAACATCAAATATATTAATTATTTTGTTTTCTAAGTATATGATTTGTCTGTGTAGAGTTTTTCATACAAAGCTGTAAAAATACTTGTCCTGCTAAAATCAAGTAGTTACAAACACTGAAATTCACATAATTAATTCTATGTAATATTTACATATTTTAACTTTTAAAATAGAAACTGAGGACTTAAATACATGACCAATATTTTATCATGATGTTTATATTCTTTGTAGCATGTAAAGCTGATCTATAAGTTACATAAATGTGTATTATAATGTGCTACATAATGTGTTACATAAATGGTTGTCTGTATTTGATGTTGTATTGATTAGGAGCTGTTGATACAGGCCACAGACTGAAAAAAGGTTCTTTTTCTATCAAATCAGATTTTAAGAATCGTGAGAAGAATTTCAAGTTAAACAGAGTATGGTGTTGTAAGTTGTCAAAGTGTGAAAAAAGTTAAGTTCTTCAGAAAAATCAGTTTGTTTTTTACCAGATGTAATACAGCTCTGTCAATTGTCAAAGTAATATTTTCCTGTTATGTCTGCCTAATACTTGCCTAGCATGTTAATTAAAAAAAAGACCGATGAACTGATGCTAAGTTGAAACTGCATGATTCCTTTATTTTAGCGCTTTTTTTTAATTTTTTCATTCTTTTTTCTGAAAAATGGTGCTTTTGCCAAACAAGAAATGATCACATTATTTGACTGACTGCCACGTATTAGCCATGCTGGAAGCTGGAACTGTATAGCATTCAATGACTGTTGGATCAAGAAAATATAACTTCTCTAAAGGTGTGACTAATCTGAATAAGCTTTTAACGATGAGATCTGTATTTTAAACACAACATGGATTTCTGAAGTTGCTATTTACAGAAATTGCTAGTCTTCTTGTCATTGCCTCTTCCAAATGCCTGTGATTTCAGCCTAGCACAATAACTGAGTAGAGAGGGATTATCATCTTGGCAGGAAGAAAGTTACTCTATTACGACCACACAGTGAAATTTCAAATTAAAGCAATCAGATTTCTATAGAAATGGTTATGGGAGGATTACATTCCTGCTTTGGGGGGAGGGTGGGGCTGTGTGCCAATTTGTAACCCTTAGAAATGAAACTGTAATGTAAAGTAATTGCAGTGATAGAAATTGGCAGTGAAAGGAAATAAATAAATGCATATGTAAAGCAAAGTTTCACTGTGTCTTTCAGTTTCCAAAAGCTAGGCACAACCTGGTGGAAATCAATACCAGTCTTTTCACAGTGGAACTTTCTGTGCCTTGTAATACCAGTTGTTAAAATGTGTCTGCCGGGATTTTCTCTGGTACTTTACTGCCATGTTCTCCCTCTCCAAAGCCAAAGTTAATTACATACCTACCTCCTAATTTTGCTGGAAGGTGATTTTCCACATCAGGGCTTTTGTCACTAGCATCTTTCAGCCCAGGGATGAGTTTGCAGTGTGCTCTTTTGATGTGGCTTAGCAGATCTATGCAGAGGCACAGACTCTGTCTAGATGAAATCTGTGGCATCTTTTAATTAGCCATGTGGTACCCACTTTCCGTTCCTAGTTGTGTATATACCTGTACAATGTTGTGCTTCAGGCCAGCAAAGACACTTCCCAGATGTCTCCTCTCAGTGCTGTTTGCTTCCTACAAATAAGTTCTTCCACAACATTTGAATCAGGATTCACTTTTTTTCCTAAGATATTTCATTTGCTTTGCGGATGTGCTGAGTGAGATGGGGAGTAAGTTGTGTTTCAGTTGCTTTAAGGCTGTCAGGAGAGCAGTATATGAAGTGAGGTCTTCAGGTGTGGCGTGGAGGCTGCCTAAATGTGACAACATTTAGCAAAGGGAAGAGCCGTACTCAGCTCCACTAGCAACAAGACCAGCAGTGATTGCTGATATCAGCAGTAACTACTTCAATAATACCAATGTCTCTTCTAATTGAACTCTGAGGTATTTCAGGTGTTGTTGCTGTATATAGCAATGAAACTAAGAGGCAGAGGAAAAAACCTCTTTAGATTAAAAAGAAATAAAATATGCACCCACGCTTCTGTACCAGTGACTCCAGCAAACGTCTGTGATTTCTGTATGTGCCAAAAGCCATGTACATGCTCTGGAAGCTATCGTAACTTCCAGGTGTATGCACTGCAATTCTGCCTGATTGTGGGCAAGTCATTTAACAATTTTGCACTCCTGTTCATTTTAATCTGCCTTACTTAGTGATCCTTGAGATGGAGATTATCTTCTGATTTATATTTTTACTTGTAGGGCTAAGGATTAGGGAGGTCACAGAGAGAATTAGGTTAACAGGATTCCCAGTTGCCAGAAGATGACAGCAATGATATCAAGTGAGGTACTATTTCAGTGATAGAATTAGGAATAAATCAAGCTTATCTGAATTATAGTAAAATGCTTTAACTATGAAAAGTTTTGATTTGTTATCTTGTATCTGGGAAAGACATTTTTTGTTTCAGATCTGCTATGAGTACTTTTCACTGCAGCACACAATCATCACAGTTGCATACGGGAAATAAAACGCATTTCCCTGAAGTACTGAATGACATCAGTTAAACTGATGGAGGGTGTTGAATACAGTGAAAGCTCAGTGAATGCGGTGGAAACTCTTATCCTTTGTGTCTGATTTTTATTTTTAAATGTAGCACATTTTGATCACTGCATCATTAAGAATGCCAAGCGTTGCCTTTGCTGTCTCTGACTTTATTACATTAGAATGCCAAAGAGAGTCTCAGCTTTTCCTGAAACTTTGCCCTACCGAGAGATGTAGTGATTCTGTGGTCTTTGGAATTGTAATGTTAGGTTTGTGAGGAAAGAAAATGTGTTTGTGTTTCAATGGGTTTATTCTATATGTTTATTATTACAGCGTTTTGGGAAGTTTTTGTGCTTAACTCACAGTGTAACATCAATTATTGTTATGGAAGAGTCACAAGAGCTGTATTCATTCACATTTGGCTTAGGTACGTGTTAACTTTGCCCAGACTCCCAAACCTGCCAAAGCCCAAATGTGGAATGTGATGAGTATGGTAAGACTGAGCTGGTGAGGAGAAAAAAAAAAAGCTATTCATGCAGAAAACCTTTTTTTTTTTTTTCTCCGTAGTTAGAATAGAATATTGTAATATATCTTATGATGCTTTATTTCTGATGTGTGGGCAGTTTTTAGTTTCTTCTGATTTTTCTGCAGTGAGGTCAATTTGGTTGGTTATTCTGCCTGTCCCTAAAAGGCACATGGTGAAATCACACTACCTTTATTTGGTGAGTGGCACAATGGCACAGCTGATATTTATATTCTGCTACATGTGTTTCCATCCCAGATGGCCATGGATCACTTCAGGTGATCTCCGCTGGAAGTGGTCTTCAGAGTGGGGTTCCCAGAACTAGATTCACACTAAATAAAGAGCCCATGAGGGGTAATCTGTGATTCAGTAGGAACCCTCATTGTAGGTTAAAGTGATAAAAATACCTGCAGGACGTCTAAAATTATTTTAAAAACTAGGAAAGTGAAGGAAATACAATCTTGAGTATTTTGTAAATTGTGCAATTTTCTTTTTAGAGTTCTCCACCTTACTCTTTGCTGTTCAGTATGACTAAGCATATAATCAAAAGAAATAGGTGAAAATATTTAGCTGTCAAAGATTCAGATTCAGTAAGCACATGCTTTTTAAGCAGTGCTGTCAGTACTACTGTGTTTATCTTCCCTGTTCTGCCAAAACATGTTCCTGGAAGTTTTCATTTTCTATTCTGATTTTAAGCAAGATGCAAGAAATGGAAGTGAAATGCCAAAAAACCCTTCTATATATTGCATATAAACATACTGCATCACTCATTACAATTGCTTTAGTTATTCATGGAAATGTTTCATAACAGACTAGTGAACATGTGTATTATATGTTGTATATAAAGAAGACATATAATTATTTGACTTCTACCCATATGCTCTTACCGGAATGCAACAAATATGAATTTTTCAGTCTTACACATTGTCAGAGTTACAGTGACTCCACTTTCTGCAAATACTCTGTATTAAAAAGATACATGTTATGTTTAACTTTGCAGATCCAGTATGCTAATGATGTGTTAATAGCACCGCTGGAGAAGTTTCGTAAAGAGCAAATAGGAGCAGCAAAAGTAAGTGGCCATAGAAACAGTTCTTTTTTATTTCATGTTTATTTGAATCTATCAGTGTGTTTTGAAGGCTGGACTGAAAACAGGAATTTTGTATTCAAACATTCTTGATGCCACACTCATTAACAAGTTAGTAAATTCTACTGTATTCTTTGCTTTAGAGAAGGATGTGATTCAGAAACGGAGTTTCAAGACTGGTTATATGCATAGGGTACAGCTATTGCTTCTTTCACATTCTTACCACCTGGAGTTGTGTTCATCTTCTGCTGTCTTCATTTAGGTTACATTGCATCTTGGATTAAGACAGAACCATATAAAGGATTCAGAGAAGAGCTGCTACGGGTGCCGTAGCCCTCAAATGGCCATTGTGTAAATGGCTGTTGTCTTTCTGTCTCAGCTTTGCCTCTCCACTTTACAAGGCTGATGCAGTGCAGTGATTCATGTTCATTTTGCCACAGTATTAATCTTCGTATTGCCTAGAGGTGGAAGTGCTCCAGTTGGGGATTTAAGCCAACTGGATTTTTTGGTGTGAGAAAAAATGCAGGTTGACTGTACCAGAGTTCAGTAAGTCAGCCCAGGAAATAGTATGTATTGGGGAAAAAGATGTTGGAATTAATTGTTAATTTAGAAAAGCTAATTTCAGTCTGATCTTGGAGATAAGTGGTTATCAGTGACTGCTTTGATCACAATCTTGGAGACATGCATAAAGTCTGCAGTAGTCAATTAGAGGTATGGTTGGTAACAGTTCTTTCCATCTACATAAATAGTTCTGAATAGTTCTGAAGTGTTTTGTATCTTGCATTAGTACTTACAGATTTTCTGGGAAATATTCCATTTGTAAGGTTAAACGGGTACAAAAAAAATATCTCTTTGATGTAGTAGCTGAGGTTGTGCTTGTGCTCTACTCAAATAACCTCAGAAAAAGAACAGAGGGAAAGAGGGACTGAAGGTTTATACTTTTTGTACTGTTATTGTGAATGTGTAGCAAACAGATGAGATTACTTCCGCACAGCAACTGAATAAATGTTTGAGAAGAATTATTACTGTGAACTTGGGGTCATATTTCTCTGAAATAGATGTTCTTATCCTCTTGCTTGATATGCTTTTGTGTACTACTGCATTCTTCTCTTGTCCCACCCCTATGCTGCTGTGAGATGCAAGGCTGAGAATGTATTTACCATACTTGATGCACAAATCAGAATTTGATACCAGCACAAAATTACTTTTAGTTTTCAGTAGGTTTTTGTTGCATTGTTCAGTTCTTTCTTTTACCATTTAATTTCTTATTCCTGTGGTTTAAGGGATATAATTTTTTGCAGAAAGTCTGTCTGAAAGCCTAAACTGCTGTACAATTGACTGTCCTGGTACATCAAAGAGATGATCCATAGGTGGTTCACAGGGCTCTCTGCAGAACTGTATAAGTCACTCATGTCTCCTTTGCATATGTTACTTAGTAGATGTTGATAGATATTTAATGATCTAATTGAAGATGACTGTTTTTTTGAATCGGCAAGTATTTAAGATTAAAAGCAGGGCACTACAGGACAGTTTGAGTCCTCGCTGTTGAATGGTTCATTTCTTTTCTGTATTCCTTCTAAGTAAAATACAGATATTTGTCCATCTTAGATAATTTGTGGAAACAGTGATTGTTTGACTTGTCTGTGTTCACACAACAGCTTGTGAATGAGTTCAGGAGAGACCCTGGATCGGCCAACTGGTGTTCCAGAGTCTAATGCACTTTATTATGCAGCACTGTGAGTGTTATAGCAGTCCAGCATGCTGGCTTGACACAATGATACCACAGGGAGAGCCCTCGTAGCTCAATGTTTTATAAAGTGTCAAATAAATATGTCTTTTCTTGCACTGCTTATGGAGTTCGACTGTCAAGTTCAAAAATGAGAGACTGCCAACATACTGCCCAACTCAGACTGCGATACAAGCATTCGCCTCTGAATTGATTTTTATCAGCGGAAGCAATTACAGTTGGCCTTTAACTAAATGGGATCAAAACAAAGAAGTGAGAGATTAATTATGTTTAATACTGGTTTTGTAGTAATTACAAAATAGCAGCGCGTGATCTGGGAATAATGAGACTGGTATGAAATAGAGCAGAAATTTGGGCTTTTGGAAACTCATTGTTAGTGAAGTATATAACATGGTCAGATCACTTACCTCCACTTCTGTTCACTGGGCTCAACACTCAAGCATTTAGGAACTTTTATACGTATGGGATGAGGTGAGCTTCATTATTCACCTGTAGTTAATGAAGATGTACATGGAGATTTGGCTTTTTTAACTCCTTTGGGGTGATTTGAACTGATAGCCAAACTGAAAATGTGGATGCTTTCTTATTTCTTGTATTTCAATAGCAAGTTTCACAGAACACTGAGAATGTCACTTTTTACTTCCAGTCTTCTCAAAGCAAGTCAGTTGTATGGACCATGTATCAAGTGCTATTTTTTTTCTCTGAAATACTAGGTTTGAGCTGGTTTTTTTCCCCTAATCTTAACTGAAAATATTGTGTAGAATTGTATTCATATCAAATCTAAACTTGCTCCTGTTTCTTTTGTCATCCCTCTTCCCCAAAAGAAACCCAAAACATTTCTCTGTATGTGTTCCTCTCCAAAGAGAGGCTGAGATGGTACAGACTTCACAGGATAGTTGGTAGTTATGTCACATTATATATTTTTAGAGCTGTGAATTTACAATTAATTTGCATCATAACATCCTGTGGACTAACATTTTAAGAGATTAGGTAGATAAGCACAAGGTTAGTTGTATATGCCTTTTACACTGGCAATGTCAGTAGAGATAGAAACAACTGTTCTTGTGATCAGCCTTATACTGTGAGAGAATATTTTATAAGCAATGGTGAGTATTGGATTCTATCTCTTCTAATTGGACTTTTAAATTATTATTTTTAGCACCTTTTTAAATTGTGTTTCCAAAAAAGAAATTATATTTTTGGTGAGGAGAAGATTATGCAAGAGAGTAAAGAGCCCTTAAAAGGGCTTGCTTTTTTTTTTTTTTCCTTTTCTAAAACACCAGATAAAATTCAGCTGGAGGTAAAAACAAGCAATCCCCCTACCACCCCACCAGAGACACAAAGAAAAAAAGAGAAAGAAAGTGTGTTATAAATTAATGACAGTTTTCACTATGACAGTCAGGATTTTATTTTAATAAAATAAATACCAACATTATGAACTATGTAGGACTATTTTTATGTTTATTATGGAGAATGAGAATATTTTATTCTTTCTGCTAAAATATATCAACTTTAGACAAAAATAGGGTCACAGAAATCAAAGAGAACATGGAGGAGATAATATATCCTGTTGATGTTACCAGGCTATATTTCAAATACAAAGACAGCATAAACCCAGAGTGCAAAGTTCAAGTGGTTTTAGAACACCACAAGAAAAACATTAAAGACTAGTTGTTCACATGCACTTCAAAAACCTGAAGGTACCCAACAAATTTGAGAGACATTCCCCATAAAGCATTGGTATTTGTAATCAAACCAGCAATACACAAATCTATATCACTCGCTCTTCTCAATTTATACTAGTTGCTCTTCTGTTTTTATTGCACATATTTCAGTTCTTCCTTTTCTGTACACACTCAGTTTAAATAAAGCTGAGTTCTCTCCAGAGACTACATAATCTCAGTTTTGCATTGGATAGCCTGTTGATTTACTTCATCTGAGTTTTTAAAAAAATGACCTCTGCAATTACTGTAGAAATGCGAGCAAAAGCCGGGTGAGGTAACTGGGAAAGGATTTCAGGAAT
The DNA here is from genome assembly GCA_013399075.1 of Chloroceryle aenea. NCBI lineage: Eukaryota > Metazoa > Chordata > Aves > Coraciiformes > Cerylidae > Chloroceryle > Chloroceryle aenea. The sequence continues at coordinate 175,249 of VWZY01005872.1, read as the reverse complement.
GAAACATTTTGCCTTATTTGGTAAATGTGGTTTGCAAGTCTCCAGCTGGTAACTTTGTTGAGATCATTGTGTGATGTGCTATGTACAGTAAGGCCAAACTTTCATGTTTCTTTTTATCCATTGAGTACAGTATTTAGCAATATTTCTTCCAATGTTTGTTGACCTTTAGTACAACTTAAATTGGATCAAAGACAACAGAAGCGATTCTGGGTTTGAGACTTAAAAGGAGAGTTTTGTTTCCTCCTTACAATTTTACAATTCCATCTGTTTCACATAATTATTAATTTTATCCCAGAGGATTATTTTTTGGTTATTATTTAAATTCATTCATTCATTTGAAGCTATGAGTTCCTTTTTAATTGGGAAATAATCCATATTCACTACTGGGATTAATTTTCCTGCGTTTATGTTCTCATCGGTGTTCACATCTATACTCACATGATACAGGCATGCAGGAGCTGGCATGCTCTTTCTATGTTTTATTTGGGTTGTTTCGAAGTTGAGGACCATAAAACAAACCAAAAAAAGCATAATTTTTTAAAGTGTTGTCAGAGTGCTGTCAAAGCAAGGTGGGTATCTAAGATCAGTTAGATATGCCAGAACACCCATTTTGTGAACTGGTTTCCTTGGATACTAATCAAATTATAGTCCTTGTTGTCCTTTAACTGAGAAAAATGAATGGCATGGCTCTTGTAGATAAGGCGGAAGGTGTTTCATTATAAGCAGCATCTGTTACTCAAAGTTTGGTACTTGTGTCCACTAGGTTTGGGATATTTCAATGTCAGTCTGAACCACAGAGGGGAGGGGGCTAGGCAAAGGAAGCAGGAATAGAGGCCAGGCCAAGATAATTGATGGCCAAATGTTCTGCGTTACAATGCAACAGTTTCCCACAAATGGTTACTACCAGAGTTACCTGGTACCTTTTTTGATAACTCATTTTGTAAGCAAGGAAATGTAGGGAATCAAGCCTATTTCTATTTCAGCAAGGCCTTTAAAGAACTTTATATGAGACATTATAATTTAGTTTAGATGAGGGTTAGGAGGAGAAACCTGATCTCTCTAAGGAACTGGCTAATGGGAAAAGGGTAATGGGTTTTGTTTATGAGAGAAATTGTCTGGTTAGAGAAAAGTTCCTAGTTAGAATATCCAAAGGGACTATTTGAGATTGGTCTGTTGTATTATTTTCAGTACTGACCAGGTAAAAAAAAATCTGGTGGTGCTTCCACAGCTTGGGATTGCTGTACGTTGGGGGGCATTGCCAGGATAGAAGAGGAGGAGGATGGGAGAAAGTGTAAAACTAAATGACTGAGCATGAAGAACTGGGGCTGCTCAGTGGTTATGACACAGCTGCAAACCAACAAGCCTGCTGTACTGATAAAAAGCTCAAGTTGCAATCCCTTTATCTACTATAGGTTTTTAGGGTTCTACCTCTGATAGACAAAGGTAAACACATTTTCTTTAGGTTTTTTCCTACTTACAGAAATCCTCAAGTTTTGGATTAAATTTGTGAATCAATTTTAGATCATTATTTTCTGAGAAATAATTGAGAATGTGTTGTCTAGTCTGACATCTTATTTAAACCAATATTGACAGATGCAAGAACTGAGAAATTAGGAGGTTAATCTTAAAAAAAAATTATAATGCTAATTTTTTGGCAGTTGTCAGAAAGAAAAGTTAAAAATTTGAAAGTTTCCTCAGACTACATATTGCTAAAAAATATTTGTTATTTCAACTTGGTTTTTGCTGTTTGTCTCTGGATTTCAGTGTCTGTGTATAGAGTTTTCTGTGATTTGACCCAGATCCAAAATTTTGAAGTAGTTGGATTGTTGCTTTATCAGCTGTCTGGTTTTCCCTTTGTAGTTTGCACTGAATGAAAATGTATAGTATACAAATGATTTTATATGTGTATTTTCACTTTAAGGTATAGCTATTCAAGTAAATTTATGGAAATCGGAAGCTGCGAAAGACCTCCATCAATTTGGTCATTTTTATATTAAATTTATTATTTAAAAACTAGAAAATAATGTAATAATAATAGTATGACTGGCCACTGCTTCTTTTATGCTTCTGGATGTGAAATATTTGGGAACTTTCAAAAATTGTGCTGAAATGCCCAGTGTGCACACACTTCATCTTTTCAGGCAGTGTTATTTTCTTCTGCAGAGAGCCAGACCATTAAGCTGGGAGATATCTCTGGCTCAGCACCTGGACCCAGAGGTTTTTGAAGCGACTAATCTACTTGGGACAGCTCTTTGTCATTTTGCAGATACAACAAAATGATTTTCTCATTGCAGTTTACTTCAGTTCAATAACTGTTTCACTGAAAGTTGAGAAACTTTTAGGAAGTCAAGAGAATAAAAACAAAAGAGAACTATCCTTGTTTCACTTCTAGTGTATTTCTTTTAAAAAAAAGAAAGAAAAAACTCACATCATGTAATGAAAATGTTGTGGACACAGTGATTAAAAACTGTCATTTCAATCCATTAACTGTAGGTGTTTGCACATATTAACTCTTTTACTAACAAAGTATATTTTAATAAATTCTGTTAAATGCACTATTCCTTTAAAAGTAACTGTCTGACTGACTAAGACCAGTTTCTGAAGCCGCTTTTTTTCTGCACTTTAATAAAATCTTAATTTGTATCCAAAAGAGAGCAGATACAAATTAAGGGCAAATAAATTAGTCCTCTGCAGGAGATAGGAAATGTAATTTGCTGTGTTCTTGCATAACATTTAAGAATTAAGGCTTAGAATAAATAATGTTAATTGATGCAATTGCTTAAGTGAGCATGCAGTGTATTTTTGTTGGGAAAAAAAAACCCACACATTTATTTTTTAAAAATCTGCAGTAAGTAAAAAATTTACAAATTAGGTAGCAAGTATCAGCCCTTCTGCTAGAAAACAATAAAAGAAGATAAAAATGCAAGAAAACATGCACATTTTCTAATTAAATTAAGGCTTTTTTCTGTCTAAATTAAATCAACCCACTGTAATCTGTGTAACAGGAAGGATTCAGGAAAGTTTTATTGTGACCCCGCACAGCTGCTAGAATCCTTCTGAACTCCTGAGCCACAAGCAAGGACATTCTCCTCCAAACTTAATTTCCAGCTCACAAGGGTACTAAACGTATTGAGTGCTTCAAGGAAGAGAGGATTTGGCAAATATTCTCAATTAATAAAGAAAAAAGAAAAAAATAATCAGAAAAAAAGCTTTTCTCATAGGATACAGAAGCTCTGCTCATCTATTATGTCTTTTCTAGCCTTACTGTTGGCCGCAGCATGAAGAGGATTATGTTCCACACTTGAAAAACAGGTCTCATTGTTGTTTATGAAACTCTTCAAGAATATCAAGAAGGATTTAAGAGAAACACGGAAGTGGCCAATTGCTCATGGTGTAGAACCGGGCAGGACTTGGAGGAAGCAGGGAGTTTACTATTTTCCCCTCTCAGTCTTCATTCAGCTGGTCAAAGACACCTACCCCCTCTGGCCCCCTGCACTTAAAATAAGACTCCACCCTGAATTTTGGTATACTTTTTCAAATAAATTCATCATGTTTTCAGAAAATCAGCTGCATTCTCTTACTCATGGTTGTTGTGTAGTGCCGCAGCTGTACCAAGCTGTACCACTTAACGTTTAATTTATGAGTCTTTTTACGTGGGTGTAAATTAATCTGTTAATATTATTCTGTTAAATGATGGGAGGTTCTTCATCAGTCTTGGCAAAAAGTGAAGATCTCTTTCTCAATTGCATCCTTTTCTTCTGTGGTATATTTAAGATAACAACATCAAAATTAAATCTATTACATTTGAGCATTACTTAGATGATGTTGAGACTATGGGTCTTTATTCGGCGCCTGTGGCAGAGCTGAGTTTTCTGTTTTAAATAGAAAATCATTTGATTGGAATGCTTGGCTGTATCACCATAGGTTTCCCATCATCCAGTATCTTGTTCTGTCTATGCAGCAGGTTCTACAGGGACCTAGGAATATACAAACTTGCTCTCTATTACCATTGTAGCAATTCCTCTTTTGACAAAGCGAATATAAAATAGCTCTATAGTGGGTGGTAGTAGCTGGAAAGTATCACTTCTCTACTGTAACAAAAGTTGAGCATCATTACTTAAAACTTTAATGTGTCTTGGTGTAGATACGGGAGCACCAAGAGCTCCATCTTTCTGCCAAATGAACTAACTTCATTCTTTCAGGGTACTAGTAGCCACCACAGAACCATTTGTTCCTCTGGAACTTGCCAAGTAGGGATGGTTTCAGATGGTTGTTTTTATGAGAATATTGTCCCTGCCTAAGAAGTAAACCGAGAGCACTGGTTGAGCTTAACTGCACCGCGGGGGAGGCAAGACTTTTCACCCCAAAGTGATAGTTTGTGTTCTGTTATCAGTGTTGTGAGAGGGACTCTGAAAATAGATGCTTTCAAAACAAAAGAATTTTTGACATTAATACCAGACTGGTTCCTTTTTTTTTTTTCTTTCTATCTGTAAACAGCACAGATTCCAGCTATGTGTATTCATCTAAGAACTTTCTCAGAACATGCCTCAAGTTCTTCCTCAGATCAGCATTGCGGTTCCGTTGCAATGATGTGCAAGGTAGCATGGGACCATGAGCTGTGCTGCTGGTGTGCTGAAATCAGTGAAGTCAGCTGATTGGTTGGCATAGTCAGGAGAGAGATTTCCAGAGAAATTACTGCTAAAGAAGTAAATATTTTTATCTTCTGCTTTTAAAATAGAGCAGTAAGTATGTGACGTTATAAACTAGTCTCTTGGGACTGCTTAATTTGAATTGCAATATGTTCTTTGCAACTTTTTTTGCATTTCCTTTGCTTTAAGAGCACTGTGGAAAAAAGATAGTTGCTAACTTTGCAGATGAAATGGCGTCTTCATGCTCATTTTAGTTTGCTGGTGTACTGGTACATTCCTGAAATACACTTCATTTGCAAGGGCATCTGGCATAGGAAAGGAGGTATGGAGAACCCAGAATGGCAGTGTGCCTCTGTGGGGAGGAAAGAAAGCCAGTGCTGATGAGAGGAACACAGGCAAGGAGAGCAGAAACATCAGGTAGGGGATGCCAACAAAGGAGCTGCTCAGGGAATGGGTGATGGCCACTTAGGGGGACAGAGGAATGGACAAAGAGAAGCAGTGACAGGAGGAAAGTGGCAGTGGTGGAGACCAAGGGAAGTTGTTGACTGCTGTAATACAGTTTTAAAAATTAGATGATCTTTTCATAATTTAGTTCACCACTCCAATGAAAACGAGTTTTACTGTCAGCACAAACAAAGATCTTGGCTACAAAAGCTGTCATGCCTATAGCAGCCTTGCACTGCTTACGCTCTAGATAACTGGATACTGTACCTTTAGCATTTCTATCCACTTTTATTAGTAACTAGAGAGCCAAGTCTATCTGGTCTGTTCTTAGTATGAGAACTAGACAATCAAGAACAAGAAACATTTGTTCACTCTTGGCATGGCAGTGGCTAACAGGTTAGTAGGAGTACTGAACTTGAAAGGCCAACATGAGTGAAGCTGAGAGATTTGTCCCTGCTTAGACCAGGTGCTGATGTGGAAGATTAGGCAAACATTTGAGCCGCCTGTTCCCTGTGAGTATGACAGTCCACTTCAGTAAGATCCATTATAGATGTTGTTTTTCCTCTGTCCACACAGTCTGTGTGCGCCACTGATTACGTTGAAGCGTCAGCTACATCCCACCAGACCTATGCAATGAGATCATGTATTCCCTTTCCTGTAAACCATCTTTTCTTTTTGTTTGCCCCACTTTGTCATCTGAACTGAATTTGGTGTGTGTAGAAATGAAGCAGAAACAATGAAAGGCATCTTTTTCGGTTTGGTTTGTTTTTTTTTAATGTACTTTAGGAATCTATGTAAGCTTGTACTGGAACTAGATAATGTGAAAAAAAATACAACTACATTCTACTCATGTAGAGAAGGTCTCCTCCTGATCTGATTTTGTAAGTGTTAATATTTTCATACTTCCATGGATGGTCTTGCCAGCTCAGTGACTTCAGCATTTTGAATTTTCTAAATCGCAACATTTATTGCTGATTGACTTTTATTTTTGAAGGAAAACATGCCCCAAATCTGAGTTGGCTTCTCTTCTTTTATTATGTAAGTGATGATTTATAGTTGGGTTGTATCTTCTGTTGTCATATACTTTCTACTCAGCATATACAGCTATACGGATTTCTAACAAATAACTGCATTGCTTATGACATGACCTGTTTATCCCCTATGACTTCTGTTGGTGTATACAGAGTAAAAACTTCCTTCTGAATTCCCTAAGAGCGTGCATAACTTTATTTTTTAAATAGTTTAAACTCACAAGCTTATGTACAGGAACAGGAGACCCTCTTGCTGTTATGATAAGACATTTTCAACTTCAGAAAACTGTCCTAAGCCTGATTCAGAGAAGAGCTTAAAAAGTTATTTTTTTGCCACTGCCGCTCTAGGGAGCTTCTTCATATTATTTAAGCAGCAAAGTGCTAATAATCTAAGTAAGATATTCCAGCAAAAAGAATTCATATTTGGTAGATGATAAAAACAATAAAAACTACATTGCGTGTGTAGACTTCCCAGTCCTGCTGTTTGGGCAGGGATTTAAGAGATTCCCAGACATCTTGCAGCTACTCTTGGAATTGGCAAATGCCAAATAAACTCGAGACAACTTTGCAGCTGGATAACAGGGAGTCTGATGTGTCCTGCTTTGCAACCTGCCAGTATTGGCAGGTTTGTATGTTTTTTTCACAGCAATGCTGGGAACTTTGAATATTTTTTTTTTCCATTTTGAGAGAAAATTTTTTTTGAGAGAAACAACTGGCATCCTACAAACCCATTTGCTCATTTAATAATAACTGCTGCTTATTTTGAACAGATTTTTAGATATCATAGAAATAGTCAAACTTTTCTGGGTTTTCTTTCAGTCTCTGCTGTTAAGTACCTTCTGTCTGCACACATCTAATGGAATTACATAGGGAAGTATTTGGAGAAGGCTGTAGGATTTTCTTCTTCCAGGAAACACTTTCGAAAGTATTTCATATTTGGATCTGTCAAGGCATTGCAGAGGGGAAAATAAAATTTTCTTCAGAACTTTATGAAGCCGAAAGTAAATTATGTCTTGCAGATTTATTAAGTATTTTACACAGATGTGAACTTCATCCTAAGCTTAAATTAGTTTTGGGTTCTTTAAAGTGTTGTTTAGTTTTATGTATATCTTACCTGATTTTAATTGAAGTTATTTTTCAAACTGCCAGTTTTTAATATCTGTCTTCATAGTTTTAATGTTGCTAAACACTCTTGTATTCCTGGTTTATTGCCTTGTTATACTTTATAGTTGCAATATATTTTTTTTATTATGATTATTTGTGTCTTACACCATATTCTTTTCTGGATATTCATGGTCTGTATATGGCCATTCTTTTTTAGTAAAGAAATGATTTAAAGATTTATAGTTGTTAGTGCACTTAATTTTCTACAGCTTCAATCTGGAAGTGTTTTCACTACCAGTTGAGTAACATGTCATAGTTTATTACTATATTAACCCTATTTTATATTGAGAAGCAATCATTTCTTTATAACTTTATAAACTATGATGTAACTTTGTTCACTTAATATTATTTGCTAATAATACATAAACAATGCCCTTTAATCTCCTAGTTTTCTCACAGATTTGGAGAAACGCTTTAGCCTCATTAAATTTTGACTGGGTGAAGGAGGAAGGAAGGAATTTTATATCCCTTTTTCACTTTTCCTTTCAGAAAACCTCTTTTGGCCTTGTCATGAATTGTAAGCATAACAAATTAAAATTCTCTACCAAAAAGAAATGCCCCTACCCAGCCATCTATCAAAATACAATCTGTGGTCTCAGATGCTTATGATAATTTCAATTTTATTAAAACCAAACAAAAGCCACCACTCCCCCACCCCCAACCACTTCCAATGAGAATTCTAAGGAAAACCTCAGGGTAAATAAAATGGAAGGTGAATTTACTTCTTTTTCTCCTCAGAATAGAAGTTGTGGAACTGAGATCTCACATTTTCCAGGAAATCCATAGGATCTGAGCTCAAATTATTCTTTCCAAGACTAGGTTTAGTTTCTTTGCTGATTGGTCTACTACTTAGCAAGAGATAACTCCCCACATTTACAGCTTCAAACAAAACTCCAATACTATTGTAGAAATTCATTTTGAATATTTGCTTGGAAGGTAATGAAAAGATGGCTTTGAAAAATATATTTGAAGTGTAAAATTCCAGCAGTGAACCACCTCCAGTGTGTTGTAATATTGACATTTTTTGCAGTTGTTGTCAAAGAGAAAGAAAGGGGATGTGACTTTATTGATCTCACCAGAGTTCACCATTGCCTTCAGTTTCTTCTACTGACAAAAGTGTCTGACCTAATCTATATTTGAGTCCTACTATTGTGTTTCTGTGCCAGTTTCTGTATCTCAGCTTGAGTTGATGAGAAAAATATGTACTAATTTTGGGTGTGGGAAAAAAATAGTCATCAGTCATGTTTCATAGTATTGACTTGTTTCCTAATTAATTAAGAGATTTCCATTGAAAATATTCTTTACAATGTTTTCTATTTACATTTCCTTTCTTGGTCCTTTTAAAATTGCCTCTTACAAATGGCCACATAAGCATATTGTTATTGAAAATGAATCTGAACTACCTATGCAGGATTTTTTTTGTTTTAAAGATTATCATGTTAGTTTAAATATGAATTCTGTTACAGACAGAGTAAAATATTTTATTAAGGGGTAGATGTAGCACTTAACTAAGATATGCTAAGAGATGAGTGTAGCACCAGAAGTCTTTGCACCTTGAAAAAATGGAAAGTAATGCAAAGGATGGCAAAAGCTCTTTATAAAAAATAAAGAGGAATCATTCATATAATAATTAACAATATACATATAACAATTTTGACATAAAATACTGCCCACAAAGTAGTGACAAACTTAGGTCATTAAAAAAAGTTATCTGATCTCTTGAGATTCACACTGGAAAAGAGAAGTAAGTTTCAAAATATAACTCTTTCTGATTTACACCCAAAAATACAACTAGCGGTTAAAATTTGTAGGAATCATGCCAGTGGTTTGTTGTATGGATATGACTAGTTCCAGCTTGGAATCAAAATCTTTAAAAAGGAGAAAAAGAATCAACCATCTGACTCAATTGAGTTATCTTTTTAATAATTGATGTCTGTTTTTTTTAACAGTCATAGATATCTGTAAAACCAGAGGCATAGGAGAACATCTTTTAAGTTAAACTTCTAACTGGCACATCCATACTTAATGATATCTTGACCAAAATTTATTTCTGAAAATATTTTCTTTTTTTTGAGATTGTCTAATTATTTTTGAAACAAAGCTCTAGGAGAAAACTAAGCAGAGACAAGAAAACCAGGAATTAAACCTGTATGTGGTATTAAGTGACTGTGTCAAGAGGGTTCTGGAAGTTAGTAAGACTCCATCATATTCTAGAAGCTGAACATTTGGTTAAGGTCTTTCCTAATGGGGTTGTTAGAAATGTGAATCATTTAAAGCTATAAATATTTTTTTAACTGATTTCATGTTTAGTGAACTGAGAATGGTTAAACAACTGTAGAGAGACATTTACAGTGCTTAGAGTCTGCAGAACTTGGTCTGTACAAAAGGTCTTGATGACTCATCAGTGTAAAATATGGCGAGGTTTAATATTTTGTTGGTTTTTTTTTTCTGTATTTAGATTTTTATTTTATGCTATTCTCATCTCACATGGTTTTTTATATGTTCTAGCTGGTATCTTGACAGAAATGATCAGTAAGTTCCTAGGGCAAAGGGAAAGGATTACGTGTAGGAAAGATGTGCGAGAAAGAAAGGTAGCTAGAGACTGAAGGGAATAAGAGACATAGTGCAGATGTCAGGAATAGCATTTTCCTAATGGCCCTGTACCTGACACATTGTGTCATGGCTGGTGCTGTCTGTTCTGGTAACACTACAACATGAGCTTTCTTACCCAACCACATCTCTTTTCTCTTTGGGGTTTGATCCAGTGGAATCTGGAGGCAGAAGCAATCATCTGGCTTCTAAGAGTTGTGGAGATAGTTTTGCATGTAAACTTTTATTTGTAAACGTCCTGGCATGTGGAAAAATAGAATTCTCAGTCTCACAGGCACAGATTGCTGGGCCCAGGATTCAGGTGATTAATTTGGGCAGCAGCTGCGTATAAGTCTTCAGAGGGCTGCAGAAGAAAAGGCTAAAGCTGGAATGAGGTAAGTCTGTGACTCCACTCGAGGATGCGCCTGTCTGCTGTGAGTCACTGGCTGAGTGTGTGAGGTGAGAGTTATCTTGGCATAAACTGAAGCGTTCCTTCTCTTCCAGAAAATGAATCACCTGCTTCTGAGTGTATCTCTTTTTTGTTAGTTTTTATGAAGTAAACAGTTTCCAGAGTCTTCAGTACATTCAAATATGTGTTTTTTACTGGCATAGCAGGGGACCTTTCAAGCAAAGGAAACTCATTCACCTGTTGGGGCTGTATTTCTTAGACTTGTCCCATAAACATGTCTGAGTGATTAGTGCCAGAAACTCTGTCCCGCTGGCACTACAGCCATATTCCCAGAAGTATCATTGAGTAAAGACACTAATGCAATCAAAATTACCAAGTGATGTTTATTCTCAGTCTACTTCTGTTTACTGTCCTTACTTTGTCCACTTCTAGCTTTGAAGGAAGAAATTTTGTTGTGTTAAAATGAAGAAAAGGAGAAAAAAAAAAAAAAGTTGATTTAATGTGCTGTCTCTAAAATACTTCACATGGGCCAGAAGTAATCCCAGTATCGAGGAAGCTCCAAATTAACAGTTTTCCCTTTAACTTAACTAGTGTGAAAACTGTGAAGATAGTAGTTGAGCAGATCTGTTACAGTGAGAGGTGCAGTATGGGAGGGGGTGAACAGTGCTGGCAGAATACCAAGAGAGCCTTCAAATTCTGTATGTCTTCATGGATGGTGGCATGGAGGTCTTCATGAAAATGCACATGAGGCTGAAGATGACTTAGATGTACGATTAGTTTATTTGAATTATTTGGGTTTTTTCTGCTTCTTGGGGTATTTGTATCTGTTGGGATGTGTTCATTGACTTTTTGTGGTTTTCATTACACATATAAAGAGAATAGATAAAGTGAAATGCAAGTAATAGGTTTTAATTGTAGATGTTAGCACAAAATACCAGCTGGATTTGGTGTGTTAGGAGCAACATTAGATGTGGAAATAGATCTGTCTTGGCAATGAAGTACATTTGACGTGCTGAATGATAGGAGAATCATAGAATCATAGAATGGTAGAGGTTGGAAGGGACCTCTGGAGATCATCAAATCCAACCACCCTGCCAAAGCAGCATTACATGGGGCAGGCCACACAGAAACACAACCAAGAGGGTTTGGAGAGTCTCTAGAGAGGGAGATTCCATTAGCATTTTGGGCAGTCTGCTCCAGCACTTTGTCACCCTCACAGTAAAGAAGTTTTTCCTCATGTTGAGGTGGAACTTCCTGTGTTCTAGTTTGTGACCACTACCTCTTGTCACCACTACCCTCCTGTCACAGGGCACCACTGCAAAGAGACTGGCTTCTTCTACTTGACACCCACTTTTCAGATATTTGTAAGCATTAATAAGATCCCCTCTCAGTCTTCTCTTCTACAAGCTAATCAGCCCCAGGTCCTTGGGGCTATTTCAGATGGCCAAGTCCCATTTTCACACATCCAGTTCATTTTTTTTTAGCCCAGCACCTTATCATCATTGTCTCAAGAAGATAAGGCAGCATGACATGAAATGCACCTTTTATTCAAAGTATAAACTGAATGGAGTTTCTGTTTGTGACCAAAGGAGATGTTGAGATATTCAGGTTGTACTTGCACAGTCATATAACAGCAAGCACTTGAGTATTCTCCAGCAAATCTGTGGTTGGAGATGCAGCCTGTGATTTCAGTGCCACAATGATGATCTCTTAGCTAATAGGTCATTTGGTAAGTCCTGCCTTTAGCCTTCTCTCTTTTAAGAATGTATTTGAGAAAAATTTCGGAAAATAATTCATATAGCTTCTTTTCATTACAAGGTTTTTTTATTTTTTTCCTCTTTGCTTTTTTTTTTCTGCATAGTTGCAATTAAACATAGAAGGCATTGGGAATTTTTCTTCATTGCTATTTAATATTTTGTTGTGTCAAGTTCCTTCTTTTCCTTATGATGTCTTTGAAGATGTTTTGATTGTAAGGTAATGAGAACATTGAATATATTTAGTACTAAATGTATTTCAACTTTTTGCAGGATAGAAAGTATATGATGTGGTTTATAGTCTAGTATAATTACCACTGTGAGCTTTAGTCACTGGCTAATCAGGAAGTGTTTTGTTGTTACAGCTGGTTGATAAGTTTTCATTCATGGCATTAAATTCCTTCCCTCTCTTTCTCCGACTAACCCAACTTACTCATCATAGGACAAAGAAAAACAGGGTGTTGCTACAGTTCAAGCCAGTTATTTGGTTTTGTACATAACAAGTTACGGGGAGAAAGGGGTCAGGAAAGGAATCGCTACAGTTCAGAAGATGAAATGATGTTGCTACATTATGTCCAGTAATGAGTTTTTCCACCATTGATAGCTTTTACACATGGGTAAATAGGACTGATTGTCTTGAGATTTCTTTGTTTTCTCAAAATATTAAACTTGTTAATCATTAAAAAGAATCATTAGGACTTATCTAAGACTGTAAAACTCAGTGGCAGAAAGGTGTGCTTAATTAGAGGATATATAATGTTATAATTAAAAATTACATTCTTATCATTAGTAATACACTGATCGGGTATTTACTTTAATTCCTTCTCCTGTTTCCTGAAATTTGGCACCACTAGAAAGCTGGAAAAGTTTTTGAGAAAGCTGTCTTTTTCGTAGATTTCAGATTTAAATTTCAGAATAACTGATTTTAAAAGACTTGAAGTGTAAATTCTGAATTAGATAGGAAGTTTCTTAACTTACTCCTCACAGTAGCTTTCTTTTGTATTGTCATGTATTAAAGTAGTCCTAAGGTAGAAATGTGAGAATTGTCTGAACATGATGGGAAAAACTTTAGATGAGTAGAAAAGGAAAAAGGCAAGATAACACTTGTAAATGAGACAAGCTCAAATACTCAAACACATCAAAGCATTATTTGAAACACACACATGGACCAATTTTCATTTGCAACCACATATGTTCTTTTCCATCATTCTCATATTTTAAGAGTGTGGGTGGAAAATAAGTGTATTAGTATTAAATGCAAAGGATAGGCCTATATCATCCTCAAATTTGTTACACTCATCTACCTCTTCGACAATGTTTTTATTCAGCAAAAGCAGTGTGACAGGTAGGTACATTTATAAAATTTTGAAAGATTACTTTGCATTAAATGCCTGCTTAGTAAGATACCAGCTACATAAAACCTCTTGTATACTTATTATGGAAACTGTGACTCTTTTACATAGGTTTATTGTTTATGGGGAAAATCCTACTTTATATTACATTTAATAACTGAGTCAATCCTCCTAGCATCTTCAGGCCCAGTCCAGGATTAGACTGTAAAATCCAAAAAATGGCTTTATGACCAGGCATATTTTGGCACCTGTTCTTTAATTTATCTGTGATATTTAGTCAAATACTTTACTTGGCATTGTTTTGTTTTTCAGGATGGGAAGAAGAAGTTTGACAAGGAAAGTGAGAAATACTATTCCATCCTAGAGAAGCACTTAAATTTATCAGCAAAGAAGAAAGAATCTCATTTGCAAGATGTAAGCAGTAACCACACTCCTATCCAGTTTTACACTTGTGTAGAGATAATGGTAACAAACTGGTTCCCTTTGACATGCTGTATTTTGTTAATGTGAAGTTGTGGTCATTTCTTGCAGTCATGCTTGTTGCTAATATAAATTCTAGAGTGGGATTAATATGACCCTAATAAGAGTTAAATATTTTAATGAGGCAATATTCTACACGTCCAACTTTGTGTATGTCAGGTACAGCTAAAGTTTATTCGCTGTAATAACAGAATTATATTACTACAGTTAAAATGAGACTTTTTAAAGGTATTTGTGGAGTATTTGAAAGTCAAATAATTAATTGGTTTTTTGATACTTAATTTATTACTCGAAATTATGCTTTCATTTCACATAAATTTTAATCTGGGACATTGAACTGAGATTGCTTCAGTGAGAATTTCTTATGCTTCGTTTTTCCTCTTTTTCATCTTATTCTAAAATTCCAGCATCATGCCCTGAAATTGTATCCAGAACTTCACCTTTGAAGAGCCTTTGAAACAAAAATAAACCCAACAAAACAAGCAAACAAAAAATCATTAGGACTTCTAGTTTAATGGGAGGATTCCAGGGCTTTTCAGTATGCTGGTAGAAATTATTACGATTTGTCTTTGAGGCAAATTTCAGTAAAATCAGCAATTTGATATCAGTGACACTCTGGGATTTGTGCTGAAAGTAGCTAAAAGTAATTTTGATGGGATTACTCTTGTCACAGTGACTTTTAAATCATATTGGTTTGCAGATGGAGTTTTCACAGAAGATCTGACCATCACTGAGGCACAAATTGTAGTCACAAACTGTAGGACTTGTTTTTTCATGTTTACCAATAATACTATCATTCAAATTAAATTAGGCTTAGCAATTCAAAATTCTTAATAATGTTGATTCTCCAGAATCACCATTGTTATCTCTACAATGATCAGTCTGGATAAGACATTAGTTCTGTAGTATCGCTTAACTGTTCCACTTGTATGAGAAAGTTTTATATATACAGCTCTCACTTTTCCTAAATATCTTGTGTATTGATGAAGAACCAGTTCTCTCAGAGGCTAAGCATCAGCTGACAAAAAAAAAAATAATTCTTATTAAAATGTGGGAAAGTGATATTCAGCACCGATTTACTCTAGAATAGAAATAAAATAAGTACAATATTTTAGTCTTGAGACATGAGAATAATTACAGTCTAAAAACAGCAACTGAAGTGAAAAGTAGCAACTGTGAATCTAATAAACTGTGGTAGAATAACAGTGAATTTGGCTCAAGTATATAAACTGATGGAAAAGCAGAATAAATTTTTCCACTGTGTCCTTAAGTGACATCTCTGGATTTAAAAATCTTTTAACTGAGGCTGAGGTTTTTTGCTTTTCTTGATGCACCACTTTTAAAGCATCTAGGGCATAACCTGTAATGTCTGTCTTCCCTGGTTTTATGAAGCTATAGGTGTGCTGAATCACCAACATAGACCCACCATAAGTAGGAAGTACAATAGCAAATCAGTACCCAAAATGTTATACTGGGAAGACTTTTGGCCTGTATCTGTACCTTAAATAAAAGGAGGCCAAGCACCAATTCCTGGCCCAAAATCCAAGTGATAGCTGTTGGCTCACATCCAGAGTGATTTGCATGAGGCCCATTTATAGCCCATGTGTCTAGCACGGAGTTCATAGGAGCAGCCCACAGCAGAGCCAGGGCACAAGAAACAAGTGGTGCTGGAGGCTGGGGTTTTAGTGCTCGATGCAAGTGAAGGGAAGTCCTTATCTCAAGCTAACATCATGTATTTAGTGAGCTGCAAATACAATATTTTAACTGCTACTGTCACACTGAAAAATACTTTTTTAAACCTGCTGTTTCTTTGAATTGTTAAGGTTTCTTAGTACATCATCACACTGTGTGGATTAAAGAGTCCTGGAATGAGCAAGGAGTGGTTCTCATACTGCATTGGTCTGTTTTACATGTCTCACTCGAATGTAGCTGAGGGCACAGGGCACCTTAATTAGCCATCTAAAGTTTGATGATCTGACCATATTCTATAGAGATTGGTTTGAATATATTAATCTAATTTAAATGCATTGGATATTTTAAGATCCTGCAAGACTTCTTATACAGTTTACATAGATGATTAGATTTTTTTTCCTTTAGCATCAAAAAGAACTTTCAAAATGCTGTCTTTTCACTGCCTATGGAAGTCCACAGTGGAGCAGAAAATGGTCAGAATTTAGTGCTGTGAAAGCACCAATAAAGTGCTAGAAGAGCTAATAAACTCCTGATTTTATTTCTCTGAAATCTGTTCCTGATTCAGGTATAAATATAGAGCAAAGGCTTCAGTCTCCAATCATATGTGAAATTCTTGTGTCATCCTGTATCAGTGAAAATGGTACTTACTGTAACTAGATATCATACAAGTAGAGACTGAAAATCCTATCCATCAATTCTTTTATTTTTTTACATGCAGTTTGAAGTCATAGAAAAATGTGTGAAAATCCTTTCACAGTTTTTGGAACTTTAAATTAATCACTTTCAAAGTGATTCTTACAAATATGAATCCTCAATATTCACACAAATTCATGATTTAGTTCCTGTACTCTACGTGGTGATTATAGCCTTAATTTAGGAACCCATCCAGATTTGAGATGACACTTGATTGTCATAAGTATCATTACAACTACATTCTACTTAAATGCTGTTAAGAATAGAGATCAGTTTAATTAAGTGTTTAAATATTTCTTCTGAGTTGAAGCTTGAAAGAGCTCTTTTCTAAAACTAGATTGTATTATTTGCTTACAATTAACTGTGATAACTGAGATCTGTCTCAAGTGCTTATTGATGGCACGTGTGTGAACAAGGTCTTGCTGGATCATCTCCAAAAGTCATGTAATGAATCATAGAATGGTAGTGGTAGAACGGGACCTCTGGAAATCATCGAATCCAACCCCCCTGCCAAAGCAGGATCACCTAGGGCAGACCACACAGAAAAATAGCCAGATGAGTTTTGAAAGTCTCCAGAGAAGGCAACTCCACAACCACTCTGGTCAGCCTGTTCCACTGCTCCATCACCCTCACAGTGAAGAGGTTATTCCTCATGTTGAGGTGGAACTTTCCGTGTTCAAGCTTGCAACCTCTTGTCATATCACAGGGCACCACTGAAAAGAGACAGGCCATTTCTATTTGACACTCACCCTTCAGATATTTGTAAACATTAATAAGATCCCCTCTCAGTCTTCCCCTCTGTCACAGTTTAGGGTCAGGGTGGCCCCTTAGACCAATAACAGACGCTCTCTGTTAATCCCCCTCCCTCCCCAATGGGGAAGAGAAAGGCAATAAGGGAGAGAGACT
>VWZY01005872.1:101967-157723 GCA_013399075.1 Chloroceryle aenea | reverse complement strand
TGTTATCACTGCCAGCAGCAGATCCTGCCTGGGAAAACAGGCTGCTGACTTCAGACAGTGCAGATAGAAGAACTGAACTTCAAAGTAAAATCACTGAACAGAATTTTTTCTATTCTCACTCCAACCAGGACACCTTCTTCAGGCTAAACATCCCCAGGGATCTCAGGCTTTTTTCGTAAGACAGATGTTCCTGTCCCATAATCATCTTTGTAGCCTTCCAGCAGTTCNCACTAGTTACAGGTCTCCAGCTGGCCTCTGTCACTGATCACAACCATCTGACTTCTGTTGTTTAGCCAGTTCTCAACCCATCTCACCATCTCTTCTAACCTTCATTTCCTGAGCTTACCCACAAGGATGCTATGGGAGACAGTGTCAAAAGCCTTACTGAAGTCAAGGTAGACAATATTAACTGCTCTTCCTGCATCTACCTGTTCAGTCACACCATCATAGAAGGCCATCAGATTAGGTAAACATGACTTCCCTTTAGTAAATCCATGCTGGCTACTCTTGGTAACCTTTTCTTCCATGTGCTTAGAGATGATCTCTAGAATGAGTTGCTCCGTCACCTTTCAGGAATGGAGGTGAGGCCAACTGACCTGTAATTTCCAGGGTCTTCCTTTTTGCACTTTTGAAGACTGGACTGACATTGGCTTTTCTCCAGTACTCGGGAACCTCTCCCGTTCTCCATGATCTTTCAAAAATGATGGATCGTGGTAGATCAATGCAGGTGATGGCACCTGCCTCCATTAATCTATGTATTATTCCCTTTTTGATAGACTTTTTTTTGTGAAATGCAACTATTAACAGTGTACGAAAGAAAATAGTAGCCAAACACACTAGGTGAATGACACATGGCAGAGTTAATTCTGCGGTAAAGCCCTTAGTTATTAGAATTTTGAGTGCTTGATTTCTGCTTCACAATATTAGTTTGTGTACTTAATTTCCTGATTAGTATTTTATGGGCATGGGAAGGAAATGGTAGTGCTTAATCATTTGAAATGTGTCGTTGAGTCTCATGCTTTGAAGTAGTGCTAAAACACTGTGCTAGGATAGTGGATCAATATTGTTAAGTGCAGCCAAATCATGATAGTAGCGTGCCCTTGACTAAAGATTAGTTCTTTTTAAGTATATATAGTGCTACTGATGACCAAGTCCTGCTTGAAGGAAAACACTGATTTTTTTGCATTTGTACTGTTGAAAGGACTAAACCTCTTCTATGATGTGTTTGCAGGTTTAATGTTTGCTGTCAAGGCAAGGCAACATCTAGCTTCTCAAATTTTCCCGTATTTGTTATTTTTAATGCCAGAATTGAAGTATACTACTGTATTTTAACTCACATATGTCAAAAATAGCTGAACTATTCTTACTCACGTTGTTGATATTTGATACATTTTCTTTTTGACCTAAGACAAAAACCTAACTAATGCAGCCCAAAAGGCATTTGCATGAGAAAATGATTTGTTACAAAAAGGATGAATTAAAATGGAATCTTCATCTCTTCTTTAAGCATTATCCACATACTGCTCTGCTTATCTGTTAGGTCCCTCTCCCATGGCTTAAGTTGAGGTTAAAAGCCTATTACTCTTTGTCAGCTGATAAGAGTTAATTCTTCAGCTGTTTAGGCAGAAGACACTGTTTTGTTACTGGATCTCATATCAGGTGCTATTATTCAGGCACTTTTGACAAGTATTGCCTTGTAGTTCTGGCATTTCAAAAATAAAACATGAAAAAATAATTGATTTATGAGGTTAAGGACTTAAATGTTTATGTTCCAATAGCATTTCTTTCACACTATGAAATAGTAAATTACAAGATATCACTGTTAAATACAGCCTATTTAATAAAGGAAATATCTTCTTGAGAAGGTATTTAAAGCTGAGTAATAGATATGATTCCAGTGCATGTGATACTCAAACCTTTCAATAGAAATAATTATCTTTTTGTCTTTTTCTAGTTCCTATCCCATGCTCTTCAATTTTCTTTTCTAAACTTGCTGTATATCAGAGACAGACTTCCTTTCTTTGTTTCTCTCCAGGCTGTTCTAAAAACTATGATATTTAATTGCAAAAAGGAAGAGGAAAACAAAAAGGAGTGGGGAAAAGGCATGAGGTTAAAATGTGTAATGTTAGCTTCTTAAACTTGTGTTGAACTATTTTAAGTAGGTGTTCTAGTTTTCAGGAAGAAGTAATTTTATGGAAGACCTGCTTGTTAATGGCAAAACCTGGTTTTATATAAATCATGAAAATAAATTAATGCTGTCTATATTTAATTTTGTCTTTTAGGCAGATACACAGATTGACAGAGAACATCAAAACTTTTATGAAGCATCATTAGAATATGTTTTTAAAATTCAAGAAGTACAAGAGAAAAAGAAATTTGAATTTGTAGAACCTGTAAGTTTTGTGGTTTATTTTCTTTAGAATGAATGCATTTAAAGCTGAAAATTTAATTTAAATATCTGGTTTGCCTCCTTTCTAAATTATGATCGCAGTTTCTTTGTATATAGACAGACATTAAGATCTTGGCTTGGGCACTTTTTCATGTTTATTAAGGGATTATGTAAGAGTATCATATCTCCTGTGAAGTGAAATGTCTGCTGAATTGGAGTGTGCATAACATTTAATGGGACAACATTTAATGTTGTGTCTGTGCAACACATAATGGATGTTTCCTAATACCATGGTTTCATGGTTGAAATTTCGAGCCAAGTTTTGGATTTATATATTCCATGTAGGCAGTGTGTGCATATGTTTTTCCAAGCTATACATGAAATAAAGCGAAAAATCATGTTTTCTTTAGGATATGTTAGTGGAATCATTTGTCTTTAGTTTACTTTGTATATAAGAGAAAACATTTGTTGATATGCTATAAAAGAGGAAGATAATGCTGTGTTTCAAAGTCTGTATTTAGATCTGGGATTTTCTCCTGCACTGTGTTTCTGCACACCATCCCCTCTGTGCCCTTTCCCCATCTTCTGGGTCATTCAGTTTCAAAAGCTGCTTCAGTATGATTTACTAGCATATTTCTGTGGTGTATTAATAGTACTACTACTGTTCATGTCACACAGGACTAGCTTGCCAATTACCTTATTTAGTTAGTACCTATTGCCCTTCCCAGAGAACTTCCAGTGTCATGTGTCCCTTCCCATTAAGCATACTGAGCATAGCAGACCATCTTTTATGAAAGAGGAAAAAGACAGGTATAACTTTTTCTTTGTCTCCACACCATCTTCCATCTTCCTTGTAGCTAACTGAAGCAGCATTTGTGACTGTGAAACAGGTTGAATTACATGTCTAACACCCAGTGTCACCAAGAAATGCTTCTCAGATGCCTTCTTTCCATGAGATGGAAAGTACTACGTAGTCAAATGTTTGACATTGATGCAAACTAATGAGCCTGGATTCAGCAAGCAGTGCTTACAGAAATCCTATCTTTATGGCATACAGCTGCCAAATCTTAGAGAATAAACTTTGCTCGGATTCCTAAATAAGAACATTTTTCTACCTGTCACAGATTAATCTAGAGTGTCTCTCTCTGTCTACTTCTGTGAAACTCACATCCTGGAAAACTCTAGCAATCTTGACCTAGCTCTGACCCTGGTATAGGAGAATTTATGCTCCTTTAAGTAATAGAAACTTTCTGCACTGGGAAGACTTTATACATCAAGAAATATTGCATATAGTTAAATTCTACATAATAACAATTAAAAAAAATGTAATTAAATAGTCCAATTGCATGTAGTTAAAAGCTTTCATCCTTTGTGATAGACAGATAAATTTGCTTTTATATATTTTAGCTGAAGATACTGATATTTATCATTTTGACCAGGAGCTGTTCACAGACTAGGTCAGCCATCACACACAAGGTCAGCCATCACAGCAGCAGTTATGAATTACCAGAATGAGAGAGCATTTTAACAATTCATCAGTGCTGATACTTGTTCAAGCACGCAGTGGAGGTTAGCAGTAAAACTCAGTCTTGTGGACCTGGGTATTTTTGTCACAAGGGTACACATCCCGTAGGTACAGGTTTTGAATGGGTCAGTTTCCATCCTTTGTCAGATTAGGAGGCATTTTAGTCCAGTTTCTGTTTGTTACACACACAGGTTATTACTTGATGTTTCAGAAGAAGGTACAGGAAATACCCTGGTGACTGGGTAATGATAGCTGTTGCATGTAGTGCCTCCTGGCTCCAGTTGTGAATTTTCTATAATTAATCTGCATGTAAGTGGAGCTTAAATTACTACCTCAGTTATAAAATTTTGAACCTTCAAGATTCTTTTTTTATTTTTAGCCTGTTGCATACAACATGCTGGAATAAAAGCATTTACTAATCCACATAAGGCCAACTAAATCCATATGCCAACTAAATTATAATACCCATCAGCAATACTGTGAGACAGAAAAGAAAAAAGCCTTTCTAAAAATGCACGGTCATGTGAGTGATGTTGGAACTATGAGCATGAGCTCCTTGGTGCAAGTAGATAAGGACAAAGCCTAAGACTTTAAAATCACATATCAGAAGAACTGCCATATTATTAATTTTCCTCTGAGTACTCTGCAGATGTTCAGATGCTAGACGATACCTGGTAGTGTGTCTATATAGACTTTCCTTCTCAGGACCTCTGTTGGTTGTGGGGCATTCCAGTGCCTGTGCTGCTAATGTCTGATTTATCAGTTCAGTGTCACATTTCCATATAACCCTCAGTCTAACATGTTACTAATAGACTCTCTGAGGCAGAGTTTAACAAAATGAAGGTACGGCTGTCAGTGCAGTGAAGGAGGAAATTGTGATTCCCATGTGGAAGAAGGATAGGTTCACAAGATGGGAATAGAACTCAAAAAGCAAATGACCTGCTGGAGCTCCTCCCAAGATCTTCAGTTTGTCTGTGACAAAAGATAAGGATGATCTGGGAACCCAAGTGGAAGATGTAGCCTAGCAAAAATTGCCAGATGGGTTACACCTAGGACAGCAGAACAGTGGAAGTCGTTAAGAGCAGAGTATGTTTCTTCCTGGAGTAGAGTAGGGAGAGATTTTAAGGTACAAAATGCTAATAACTCATACTCTGAATATTAGAATCCTCTATTCAGAGTAGACTTTTGCAGCTGCTCCTTGGGTCCTGGGTTTCTCTGCTGTTCTCTGCATCTTGTTTCAAGGAGTTGCTAATGTGTACCCAGGTGAGTAACTGACAGCTGCTTATTTGTGATCCTCCTAGGTTTTGGTATTGTCCAAGGGGGAAAAAAAAAGCAACCCTAAATCTTTTAATACAGATCATGAATTTAAATATTTTCTCAAGCACAAATTAGTGTTAAAAATTACTCTACAAACAAACAACAAAGCAAGTGACAGTAATCTTTCATCCTAGCTTTGTCCATAAGGGCCCAGAGAAGCTAGTCCAAACCAGCACCACTTTCTGAGGATGTTGTTAAGAGAAATACAGCTGCCTTACTAGAGCTCCACTTTGTCCCTCAGTGATTCCAAGACTTCTTTGGCCTGTAGAAATCAGGGCAAAGAGTTCATAAGCAATAAACTATCTGAAATGTGAGAGGTGATCCACTGAATATCACAAAAGCCCAGAAGTGTTTAAATAAAATGAAATAGAAACGACCAAAAAATCCTGCCTGTAGTTGCAGTTCCATTAGACTTCTCTGTGGACGTTAAACTCAATTCTTGGATTTTCTACATTATTAGCTACATTCACTTTAATCTGATGAATAAGAGGTATCACTTTTAAATAGAATGAAACCAGGGAGACAGGGACTTCTGGCTGATGTGCTGCAGGCCAAAGGTTAAATTCCTCCCCTATCCGAAACCTAAGTACAGTCCTCTTCCTGTGAGAATGAAATGACCAGGCAGTCTTGAGGTCACTAGCTCTACATAAAAATAAATAAATTCTCCAGAAGTAGTCGGATTTTGTTTCAGGTTCTGTGTTGAAATCCTCACAGCACTGGGTTAGTGAATAGCATTGTATTACGGAGTTCAGACCTGGCTCTTTATTGATATGACTGCTTAGATACTCAGAATGATGTAACTGTATGGCAGTTGGGGAAATGAAAAATTGTTTATATGAATACATTAGGCATTGTATGTGAAGTTTGGTGAAACAAATCACCTCTTTACATGTGAAAACCACCTTGAAATATTGAAATACCACCCTGAAAATCTTTTTTTTTAAAGAAAAAAGGATTAATCTTGTTTTCTTTATTATTTAATATAATTATCTTTAAAATTATTGAGCCTGCCTTTAGCAGCAGCACCACTTCTAACACCAGCAACAAGAAAGCCCCACTGTGAGAGTAAGCCTAGGGCAAAAGTGCTTGACTTTTAGATCTTTTCCATGCAATGCTATGGCTGTACCTGTCCTGATGGAAGTGGTTATGAAGATGCCTTAATGTCACAGGCCCTTTGGGTACATGGCATTTTCTGATCCCTGCTCTTCCACCACTTGTGACACGCACATAGAAGAAGCAAATATGATCCTCAGTGTCAGTTGTTTCAACATGGAACTTGAATATAATAGTCTAGGACTTGCATAAAATAAGGATATTTTTACTTTTCTTTTATTCCTATTTTTCTAAGTGCTCAGAGACTATTTGACTGTGCAAACCTCAAGACCAAATCCTCTGCAATGCAAACTACCAGAATACCTGAGGACCATTTTAACTAAAAAGCATTCAAATTTTTCTCAGGTTTTTTTTTGCTGTTTTTTTTTTATTTTCTTTCTGATAAATTTAGCTTTGCTGCCATCTTGTGTTAAATATTTTCCTCCTCTGTATTTCTCCATGCACTCCATAAAAGCATTTTGTCTGGTGTAAAATGGTTTTCTTCAAATATTGAATATGAAATTTAAACAGCTTTTTGTACATTCTCCTGTAATGTTCTTTAATCTGATCTTTTAAAATTAATTGACATACTGAATCTACAATCAAAGAACTAACACTAGTTTTTTTATTGTAATTTTGGTGTGCTCTAACCTTCCGGTCTGGCTGCAGTTTTGCTGAGCACTAATGTTAACTCCTGCAGTGCTTATTTAGCTGAAAGGTATGTGTTTAGTAGCAGACTCTTACTTACAGATTAAGTTAATCAACATCCTTTTGACTGAACCAAGTCAGAGTAAACACAGGAGTAGCTATGCTGCTGTATCAGAGGGAGCTGTAGTTGGAGACACTGATAAGTAACTGGATCTAGACTGTGGGCACAGGTGGAGCCTTAGCTATAATTTATTTATTTTATACTTTATTCATAAAAAAGAAAGATTAGTTTTCTTTCTTTTGTGTAATTCTTTCTAAAATTACATTATAACATTAAAATTGTAGAAATCTTTCTAGCCGTGTACAAAATTGGAGCTTTTTAAGATAAATTGTTGTATTTAGACCTTCCTCAGAATGACTTAACCAGTAAGAGACTCAGACTTTTGGGGCCATGTCCTTAGCAGAGGTGATGATTTCAGATAGACCGGTGATCGTGCAAAGCTGAGAAAATTTACAGAAGCACTTGACTGTTTGGTGGTGAGATGCAGTTCAGAAATTCACACCCATTGCAGAATCCCCACAAAAAGTGGCCTTTATGCCCATGAATCTTCTCAGTTCTTCAGGCTCCATGACCTGGAGCAGCCGTGGGCTTTTACCACTTCTGCCTGAGGTCAAGGTTTCATCTGATCCTGCAGTACCAGTAAAAACTATGAGTGAAGTCCTTTTCCTAGCCATGCCTTTACACTTCTATTTGTGCCAGCACTTATGGTCTGTTAAGCACAAAAGCTCAAAGTGGTTTAACTTACTAATGCAGCAAAACAGCAGGCTTCCTGAGGCACAGGTGCTCCTTGAAGGGTTAGGTGATGCCAGAGCTGGCACAAGGATGTGTGGGAGGCATGACAATGTTGAATGGGGAAGAAGAGGAGAAACGGGAAGGGGAAATCAAGACTTCAGTCTGGTAGCAGCAAGTCATCATGTTAGCTCTTCTGCCCAGAATACTGCATCCTTCATCTCTCATCTGTCAAACTGTGGAAATTTGTTTGTTAAAGGGTGTGGAATGTCTTGCGATGCTGGAATAGATGGGGCTCTAAAGCTTCAAAATACTATTTTAGCTGTTCCCCTGAAATAGATGTGTTGCCTTAGTACAGCAGTCTCTTAGTGAACAGTAGGGAAGAGGGAGGCAGAACAATTTTACTACATTTCTTCAGGTAGGGCTGAGTGTAAATTAAGAAAAAATATAAACACTGTAAAAGCTACATTTTTAAGTTGTTTCACTTACAATAATCTATGGTTCTGGTAACACAAAGAAATGTACATTAAATATAAATGATGGCATTTTTGTTGCCCAAGTCTAGTCTACTTTTGTAGTCAATGGAGAGAGATAAATGTTTCTGTTGGATCATTCATCCCATCCTGAGAGAGTAGTCTGAAAAAGGGGAAAGAATTATGCTCTTGAATACCTGTGGATTTTACTGAGTTAGGAGGCAGCCGAGACAGCCTGTTACTTAGCCTAGGTGATTAGCTTTTCAAGATAAATCTGTCCTGTAGTTATAGCTTTTGTTATCGTATATCCAAGTCAGTATCTCTTTATTTTGATTGGTTTTATTTACTTGTTCTTTTGTAAGCTAATATATATATTAAAAAAGGTCTATAATAAAAACCTAAATGCTTATTATTTAATAGCAAGACAACTTATTGCAATGTCAAAACATTTTTAACCTCTAGAACAGAGTAAGTTAAAATGCTTTTAAAGTTAACAGATGGTAGGAGTTAATTCAACAGCTAAAATCCAGTTGCACTTCATACTACTTAAACATTACTTTAAAGCAAACCTTAAAAAGAATTTTCAACTGGACACATACAGACTTCAGCTGTTCTGTTGGAGTCAGTCACGGACATACCGGTTTTGCATTTTGTTCAGAACACAGAGAAATAGTCTAGATTTCTTGTGTTGTATTAAGCTGTCCAAAACATACTTCCAAGAGTCTCATTTGTAGAAAATAGGTCATAGCCTAAGCAATTACTATGAAGAACGCAAACCAAAATTTTGAAGAAAAAAGACTTGAACTGTGGAAGTATGAACTTGGAACATGTACACCATCAAAGACTACAGCAGAAATAGTGGATTAAATGACTAGGACAATGAATTAAATTATCATAGAAATGACAACTTCATAATGCAAAAGCCTGTTTAACACCTCTTTTTATTAAGGTCTGACTATGGTTTCTTTGCTCAGCAAAGCTTTGCCATCACAAATAAACAAAGTGTTCCAGGATCTAAGACACAGGATGTTTTTTGCCAATGGTTTGCCATATTTTCTGCTGAAAACTAATAGAAAATCAAGTGTACTTACTTTTTGCTTTCTAATAGTCACCTGGATAGAAAAAGTGTACAGCTGTTGTGGTTTAATGTCATCCAGCCAGCAACAAAACACCATGCATCCTCTTGTTCACTCCTAACCCACTCCGGTGGGATGGGGAGGACAAAATGCAGCAAAAGGCTCAAGTTTCAAGACAAAGAACAGGGAGGGCTCACTCACCAGTTATGGTCACGGGCAAGACAGACTCGACTTGGGGAATCAAAATCAATTTAATTTAAATAAAATCACCTCCAATTCATAAATTTAATCAGAGCAGGACAGTGATCTATACAAGCAGAACTTAAAAATGCCTTCCCCCAACTTCCCTGCCTTCTTCCCAGGCCCAGCTCTGCTACTTTCTCCCCACAGTGGTGCAGTGGTCAGAGAATGGAGGTTTGAGTCAGTTCCAGTCTGTTCCATTTTGTTTCTACTGCTTCTTCCTCCTCAGGGGGAAAATGCCTCACAATCCTCTCCTATGGCAGCATTGCATTCTTCCCATGGGAGCCAGTCCTCCATGACCTNGGGAGACAGTCCTACATGAACTTCTCCCACCAGCATGGGTCCCTTCTGCAGGCTGCAGTCCTTCTAGCAACAGGCTGCTCCAGCACGGGCCTCCCTCGCAGTCTTCAGGAGCAGTCCCCTGCTCTGTTGTAGGGTCATCCATGGGCTGCAGGGGGGATTCTTCTCCACTGTTGATGTCTAAGGGCTTCAAGGGCTCAGCCTGCCATTTTACCATAGGCTGAAGCAGAATGGGTTCTCTGGCATGCCTTCCCCCCTCTTTCCTCACTGATCTCAATGTCCACATGGTTGTCTCTCTCCTCTCCAAAACAAGATCTCCAAAGGCAAAGGAACTCAACCAACAGTTTTTTTTCCCCTCTTAAATATGTTATCTCAGAGGTGCTCAGACTTGGCCAGAGATGGGTCTGACTTGGAGCTGGGGAGCTTCTAGAAGCTTCTTACAGGACCCCATGTCTGTAACCCACTCCCCCACTACCAAAACCCTGCCAAACACAAACCCAGAACAGCAGCAGTTGTTAATAACTACTTTTTTCACTCTCTTCACCAATGCCTATTCATTGCAAGTTATTGTGTGTTCTATTATCTTTGTGCTATATAGCGTTAAAAGCACATGTTAAAAATACATAATGTATCTCAATTTTACCTTTTCAGCTCTTGGCCTTTCTTCAAGGTTTATTTACATTTTACCATGAAGGATATGAACTGACTCAGGAGTTTGCACCATACAAGCAGCAACTGCAGTTCAATTTGCAAAACGTAAGGATGATTTCTATTTACACCATTTTGTTTGCTTATTTAATTTCAGGATATTAAAGCAGACTCACAGCACTTTATTAGAACTCTAAATCTTGCAATGTTTTAGTAAGCTGAAATCAAACTACGGTATGAATAGGTAAAAGATATTTTTGTTAAGGTTAATGTATTTAAGATTCCGGTCAACAAATAACTTTGGAAAAATGAGTCTTCACATAGTTAAATTCTGATTTCCAGGTCAAATTTTGGGAGCAAGAACCAGATAACCAACACAGTGGCCAAGTTCTGATTAGAAAACAAATTAGTCCAGATAGATTTAAACATGTGTAAATGCTTTCTTGAGTGTGAAGCCTGCCTTCTCTAGTAAGTGGAGCTCCTAAATCTGTCTCATGTCTGCTACTGAGTCCAGTCTGGGACTTCCCCAGTGCCTGCTCCATGAGCATCAGTAGTAGTGTAATGAGCATCAGTGATGTAATTGCCATCAGGGAGAGTTGGGTTTGATACTGTTTTTGTATATATCTGTAGATATTCCATTTTAATAGTTTTTTTCATTAAAGCTGTTCTAGCTTTCTTTTCTAGTTGATAAGTCTCTCCCTTATTCCCTTTCTCTTCCCCTTTGGGGAGGGGGGATTAACAGAGAGCATCTGTTACAGGTCTAGTGGACTGCCCTGACTCTAAATTTTGACACGTAGTTTTTTACTCATCAGAACTGCTGTATACAGATGTATATTTATTCCACTGTGTAACTTGGATGTTACACTTCCAAGGATGTACAGATAAGTAGATACAAAACAACACCTGATTTGCATGAGAATCACTGTCACTTTCTTTTAAAGCAAAAAGTGAAGTTCAACATGTTAATATTCTGCTTGCCCTGCTTTTTTTTCATGACAAGTAACATCAAAGTACAGAACAACTTTAAAAAAGAAAGTGAAGGAATTCTGTCATTTGCTTCAAGTGTTGTATCATTGGGATGACTCCATTTCTTTTCCATTCTTACAAGAAAAGATACTTACCCATCAGAAGTGTTTGTAGCTCCACTACAGTCAAAGAACTGACAACAGCTTAGATATGACAGCAGCTTTTGTAGATAGTGCCTTGGTCACTGAATTTAGGGAATGCGAAACAGGTCTGGGAGTATGAGAGTGTCTTACTGCGCTCAACTGCTGTTCCCTGTGGGTTACTGGAGAATAAACACCGATGTTCTCCCTGTAGCATCTTGCTGTTAGAGAGGTGTATGTTGGCTCAAAGTTGGAAGATGGCATTGCCTTAGCACTGTAAATGTAGATCTTCATTCTTGGGAGTACTGCACTCTTCCAGGTTCTGCTGTAGTTAGAACAAGTGCAGCACACCTCTGTAGCCCTCTCCCCTTTTATGTCTGTTCATATGTAGGTATAGGTCACATTTAAAATGCTGCTTGGGGAGATAAGGTAAAAACCTCCTAGATGATTAACCTTTTCCGCTGCTAAGACTCTTTCAGATAAGGGCACAAGGGGTCAGTGTTGTTGCACAGACCAATTTCAGTGAAAGGGTGAAAAATGTGCTTCAGTCGAGATTTATTTATAAGTTTCAGGAGGAGCATGAGCCCACAGCACAGACCAAATCTGGCACTGTAAGTCAGAATATGTTAGTATCTTCTATACATATCCATAGAAACAGAATCTCTTCTTAATTATTATATAATTACAACTTGAAGTTTTAAATAGCCTACAGGGGTAGAGGGAGATGTAAAGGTAGGCAGAAGGAACAATGTATTATGATTTTTTTTTATTATATTTATACATCAGAGAAGCATATACATGAAGGTATACTGGAATACAGTACATGATTCACTGCTGTTACACAGAAGTTTGAATTCTGGCTCCAGGTCTACATCCACAGCTTCCTTTTGCTAGCTGGGCTATCTACTAGCTTGTCACTCAGAGCATCACCCAATCTCAGGTTAGAGTGAAATCATTTATATAAGGAAAGACAAATGGAGGACACTGTTCAAGGAAGATTGTGTTCATCCTATCAGCTCTAGTCCGCAAAAGTGCACCTCTCCATTGTTAAGGTCTTAGAGAATAGTAGATCTGAATTTCCTTTTCTGTTCTTAAAATTGTCCTACATGTTAAAGCAGAAGCAGTAACAGCCATAGGTGTAGCAGAGTAGAAGACAGATCAACAGCTCTTAACAGGTCACCATGTCCTAACATGACCTGTTCTCACTCTCACTGTTTCAGCTGGCCAGTGGCTTACTTTGTATGTCCATTTGGCTTTGTTTTCTATATTTTGATTCAAAGTCCTGACTGCATAAAAGTACTAATTAAAATCTTAATTAACAGAGCTCTAAAGTGGGGACATTCCTCCCTTCAATGATCTCAAAATTACCTTTGTTAAGTTTGGTCTGAACTGATAGTTCACCCTAAGGATATAATTTAAAAAGTTCAGAGAATAATTTTACTTCCCTCTCTAAAAACAATATTTAACTTCAAGACGAAGATTTAACATGTGTACTATTATTATTCTGTGCAACTCCATGCATGGCCCATGAAAAGGGGGAAGTATTTACTAATGCATAAAATCCCGAGAGTATCTTTCTGACTAGTTTGGATTAGAGTCTAGAGATTAGGATATGACTTTGCAGAAGTCTTTGTTCCTACATGCAATAGAAAAGAATAAAGTGCCCGACATCTGGTATATTAGTAGCAAACTCTCAAACTTCTAGCACCTCATAATAATTCCCCTCTACTATACTGTGCTAAGCGTGTGGAGGGAAACCTTGGCCTCACTGACTTCTATAGGAAAAAATGTCCATTTATGTGCATATAGATATTAGCAAGTATGAATAACCCACCTTTGTACCAATTGCTTGGCAAGATGCCTGGTTACACACATGACATTTAGGACAAACTGTACTTCCATGCTTTTGACATGGTTCTGCCAATTGTGTCCTATTTCTTACCTGGCTTATTTGTATTTAACGGTGGTGTTTCTGTAGTTCTATCAGGAAATATTCATGTCAGTGCCCGTAATCTGACTACTCTGAGCATCAGCAGCTGTGGAATTACTGCAGGTATGGACACTTAGTACATTTGTCTCTTCCATGTGTGGAGAGACGTTAGCCTGGCATTAACCCAAACTGGTGTTTTCTGTGCTGTACTTCAAGTGGTTCTACAGAACTTAATACTTCAGCTTTGGGACTATGCTATCAGCAGCTGCTAGTTTAGTCTGGCTGCTCTCCAAGTATCCTAGAGTACAGAGAGAGGAAGTCTGCATCTGTCTGAAAAATTCTGTGTAAGCCTGCCTAAAGATATGAAGTTACCTCCTTTCTGAGCGTAGTGACCTGCAGAAGGAGCAATGTTTCCTTTATACTTGTGTGCTTAAGTTAAATACTTCATTACTATGTTACATCTAGGCTTCTAGGATTCTAGAGCAATGAAGACTATTATTCTTTATTGCTTTTTTTCTTCCTTTTTTTTTCTTTATGTCTCTGGCAAATGCTTCTATTTGGCTCTGATACAGTCTCATTGGCATTATTAGCAATTAGGTTTTCATTTTTGTTTTGGTACTTTCATGAATAATGTGGCGCTTTTTGCTTGTTTCCTTTTCTGCGTATTAGACTCGGAATAACTTTGAAAGCACTAGGCAGGAAGTGGAGAGACTCATGCAAAGAATGAAATCGGCCAACCAGGATTACAGGCCACCAAGTCGATGGACAATGGAGGGCTATCTCTATGTGCAGGAGAAACGTGAGTACAACAGATGTACCTTTTAATTTGAGTTGAAAGGCACAACAAATGCAAGGATGAGAAAGTGGTTTCATTAGTAGGACAACACAACAGCTCCAAGTTTGAATGTCTGCAGGTTTCTGGTATGGTTGCTTTTTTGAATGACTGAGAGGTGCACAAGAAAAAATTGTTTACTTTTCAAGAAGCACTCAGAATTTCTACGGTCAGATAGAATGGTTACCAAAATGCTTGTAAGTGACTCAGCTTCTGCCCCTGGGTCCTTGTGGGTAGGTCCCTGATACTGGCCACCCCCGTGTCTGACTGGTAGGAAGCTGTGCTCTGGTTGCCTGCCCTACACCTTGCTGCAAGAAGCTACAAGCTCCCAGCACTCAACTTTGGCTGTACCTGCCAAACCCTGCTGTCTCCTGCACTTTCTTTGCCTGAGCAGGGTCCATAGTTCAGCCAGCAGGAGCAACTCCCACCTTGTACCAGGGATCTCCACTGACCCAGCCTCCTTAAGAGTAAATGAACATACATATAATGGAAAACAAAGCTATAAGAAAAGTCATCTAGACACAGTCTGTCAGCTTCAAAATAGATGCAAATCTATACCTATGTTTTATTCACTTCATGAGACATGGGAATGAAGTGACAAACTAAATGAAGGAATAGAACAAAAGTTGTCAATAGTGTCTGAAACTACTTGGAAAAGCCTAGCAATACATTATGTTAGGAATGACATCAGAACCAGGAAATACATGAAAAATCAAATGAGAAAATTGAAAACTATACATCACCTGAAGTGTCAGCTGCCACTGTTCTACACTCTAACCAGTATAGAAAACCAACCCAAACTATCTGTGTCAGGCAGGATCTTGCAAAACCTTCAGTAAAATACTGTTCATTGAATTGGGTGCCCAGATTTATATATTTATTTATTCATTTTTCTATTTGCTGTGGAATCAGTCTGACACTAGAAGAGTATGTAGCAGCATTTTCAGATAGTGTGTACATGTTTGTGCAAGTTTAGTGTTCATGAAAAAAATATTAAATGCAACTTTGTACCTGATTTCTCAATCTAAAAATAAATAGAGGGTATCTGGTTATAGAATTCCCATGTCAGACTTGACCCCACTTGACCTCAGTTTTGAATATATCTTCTTCACTGCTTCCCTTTCAGACAGTAACTGAAGAGACTACATGGAGTTTTCTATAACTGATTTATTGAATAACATAAATTACATCAATATTTATTCTATATGTAAGCTAAAAGAAAAAAAACCTCAATGCTTATCAGCCACTTTTACCTTCAGTAGCACTAAAAGTTTTAATAAGACCCTCTATGATTTAATTGAGTAATAACAATAAAAGAAACCTGTGTTGAGTGGAAATTACACTAAGCCCTGCTAATGGGGGAGGGAGAAAAGGAGTGAAGCACTGGGCACATGCTGTGTTTCATTAAATAGTGAGAGGTCAACTTGACATCCTCTTACTGAAAAGAAATTTGTTCATTAGTTTATTCTGGAGTAAGAGTAACAGGGTCTTTAATCTCTGTGTCAGTAGGTAAGGTACTAATTGTATATTTCCTTGTTGCGCAGGTTTACTTTCCTGCAACCATCATCCCATATGCTCTTGTCAAATTATGGGCAACTGGGTTAATTAGTTGCTATTCTTGAGAGTAAATCCTGTATATGTTTATTATTGATATGCAGGGTGTTAAATACGTTTCTTTGAAAAAAATGGCAGTAGGCCATAAATTCATTCAGATGGGTGGTCATGAGTTACAGACTTGTAACTGCAGTGTAAGTGTCTGGATACAATTTTTTAATGAAAAACATGTGACTTCTAAACTCATCTAAACTGCTTTTAGAGTGCTCATCCTTATATATGCTAAAAGAGTTAATGAAATTACATGAGAGGAAAAACTGATTTAGAAGAATTGTAAAGTTTGTTTTGCTAAGTGAAAATTAAAATATAGGAACAGAACAGATGACTTCTGAAGGAGAGTAACCAGTTGACTTGAATTCATGACATTATTTTCCAGCAAAACACAGTCAAGGGGAGAACTTTCTCCTAGTTAGTGTAACAGACCATGCAAATTTCTACATCTACCTTTCTGGATTGCCAGACGTCTGACTTACAAGGGCTCTTGTATATCCACCACCTTTGTGGAGGGTTGCATTTAGAAGGCAAAGCAATTTTATCTGTAGTAAAATTACTCTGTTTATTTTTAACACCTTTCATTTTTGTTTAGCTGTTTACATTAATAAAAAATAATAATTAGAACAAACAAACACACACACAAAAACTCATGAAACAAACATAAAACCCTTAAAATACTTTTTTTTTTTTTTAATTCAAAGTTCTTTCATTTTAAAAATAATAAAATACTCCAGATATACTGTAAAATATATATATTTTTTGGAAAAATCAACATTCTGTTTTTCTGATGAGTAACTTCCATTGAAGTGAATTGGAATATCCAATGCGGGCTGAGAGCATCATCTAGTTCTTTCCTGTTCTGAATTTACACAGTAGTTACAATGCTTCATAGATGTATTTTGCTTTGGCATCTACAGTTGTGATGACTCTGCAGGGAAGGGCCATGTTTGAGCACCAGGCTCTGAAGCATAGTGCTGTCCAGGAGGAAAGAAATGCTTTTCCTTTTTGGCACTTCATACAGCCATCGTGCTTGGCACTCTGACATCATGACTTGATCCAGTTTTCTGGATCGAGTCAAGGTTATCCTCAGAGAAAGGATGTAATACTGAATCCTTGTGCTTCACTTGTGATAAAATCTTTGACTGTATTTCTTAGGTAGAAAAATCCTCAGGAACTTGTCTGTCTCCTGGCAGTTTATCCTAGTAAAATCCTATTACCCATCTAGTTGCCAAAGGAAAACACTCTGGTGAAACTTCGTTGAGCAACCTTATCAAGCTGCAATGTTTGAAAATTATACCTGAATATGTTCAAATTAAAAAATTAGGAGAGTTCTTGATTTTATAGCATACATGTAGATACTGTTATGTTTCATTTCTCTATCTGACTCCAACTGAAGTAGTTATAAAATGCCAAAATAATTATTTTTTATGTTATTTCTCTTTAATCTAGGACCTCTTGGATTTACATGGGTAAAGCATTATTGCACTTATGATAAAGGAACAAAAACATTTACAATGAGCATAGCTGAAACAAAATCTGTCGGAAAAGTGGTGAGTTGCACATACATGAATACATACATGAACTGTATATTCCATCTTTTTTATTAAGCATTCAGGAACTGTTAAAAGAAAAAAAAATATAAGCATAAGAATGTTTTCATACATGAAGCAGTGTATGTCTTATATAGCACAGATATTTAAATAAAAGTACTTCTTTTAAAACATATATAAACCACATATTTAATAACTTCTCTAATGTGGTGGTTCCAAATGCATTGGAAATAAATCACATTTGCACAGAATCATAGGATGGATAAGGTTTGGAATGGAGATCTACAGATCATCTAATTTTATCTCAATGCAGGGACAACCACAGCAGTTTAGCAAGGCCTGTGTCCAGTGAGATTTTAGATATTTCCAAGGATGGAGATACTGCAACCTCTGTGGGCAACCTGTTTCAGCATTTGACCACTTCACCAGATTTAGTTGTATCAGGGCTTTAGATTTCCTAACCTGATCATGTTGGAATCAAATTATATATGGAGATGTTTGTAATGATCTTTATTTAGGGAGTCTTATGAAATATAATAATTAAATAATAAATATGTAACAGAAAGCTACTAACTGTAATCTTACTTTATATAGAAAAATTACTGTATATGTACCTAAATAATTTTAATCCCTATCTTAAGATATGTTCTTTGGACTGTTTATACAGTTACATTTAACATGTAAAGCCAAGGTATATCAGCATACCACCTATGCTAATTTTGTTTTGTCTTGCTTTTCAGAATGGCCTTGTCACAAGCTCACCAGAAATATTCAAGCTAAAATCTTGCATCAGAAGAAAGACAGATTCAATTGGCAAACGTTTCTGTTTTGACATTGAAGTAGTTGAGAGGTTCGAATCTTTTTAATCATATTAACAAATAGAAAATAATTACAAATAGAAGCACTTGCAACCATTGCATATTAATTACTCCTGTATTTCTCAATATGCTTTTGTCCAGACAGACTTGGCTTTTGAGATTTATTAATTTGTGCAAACCTGTTTTTCTAACAGAATACACTACATTACATTTTCTATGTGATGTCTTAACTACACTATGTTTGCATGCAGATACAAGATGGATTCTTACAGAACCTGTAGTGCAACTGACTAACCTCTTCTAGGAACAGAACATGAATATTTTTATAAGTACCTGTTAATAAGCAATCTCTATATCTTTCAGATAGCACATTTTTTTGATAGCATATTTTTCTTTTTTTTTTTTAATTACTTCTTCTTTTCCATTTATTTCATCTGCAGTTGTTTAAATACTCCTCAAAGGGATAGTTATAGGTACTTTTTACATATTATTTATTCCTTTTAGTCTTTTTGAATCATTACAAATGTGCATGGCCTATAAGTTAAAAGCATTCAGGAAGCATGGACAGAAATTGAAACGGGACTAGACTATGAAGTTACTTTGTCATTAATGTAAGGATCTAACTTTCACAGGCCGATAGAAAGTTATCTTTTCTTGACTGATTTGGTATTCAGCAGGGAAGTTGTGAATTTTTATACAAGTCAGCAGAGGCGATAAATAGACAACTAAATATCTAGAAATATTTGGTGAGAGTTCATATACAAGGGCAGCACTGATCTCTTCTGAATGTTATGTTGGCAAAACTTGGGTTTCCCCTAAAAGAAAATGCAGTGGCTGTTACTGATGTCAGTAATGACTAAGAATGTAAGCAGGTTCATATAAACATAGTACTGGAATACTGATGATTCAAAAAGACTGTGCTAATGATTACATTTGAACTAATTTTAAATTCAGGATTTAATATTGTTTGCTTGGAGTGTAATGTTGGATATCACGTGCAAAATACAGAAAAGTAATTGACATTAATAAAAGACAAGTTTCCTTAAGAACATGAGAGTATGACGTTTCATCATGAGAGAACTTTTTAGAAATGTGCAGTTACACCAGGCTTCAAAAATTTGTTGCAAGATTTTTTTTTCTGTCTCCAAACACCTTATCCCACAGAGCTAATTTTCTCCTTGCATTATTATGTGCAACATTGTATGAAACATTAATATTATTTTATTAAAACATTGGAAAACCATGCAGACTGACAAGCACATCTCTCTTTATGAAAGAGCCATGTTAAGTGAAAGAAGCCCTTGTGAACAGCTAATGGAGAACACACATTGTGAGATCTTCTAATTGACAGAATTCATTTGAAATTTTCTTAGGTGTTTTTCACACCTACATTCAGCTCAGACTTCTTTTAAAAACTCTCCTGAAGGTTACACCATCCCTTTTTTTTTTACTGCAGCTATATAAAGACATAACAAAAATTGTGTTTCCCCTTGAATGTAGTTTTAATGTATAAGAAATTACCAACAATGTTAAGAACTGGAGAGGAAGTTATTTCAAAAGGTATTGGAGTTGGTTTAGGCTTTTTTTTTTTTTTCTGTTTTGAGGAAACTGATATTTGGATATCATAGTGTTAGATATTTCAATGTTAAAACATTCTATACAATGACTTCAGACTTGGCTGACAATTAAATCAGAATGCCAGAGCCAAAAGCAAGTTTCTCTAAGGTTGAAGTAAAATGAGGGAAAATTCTGTTCTTACCGTACATGAAGATCAAGGCACTGTGTCTATAAATGCTATTTTCCAACTGAAATATTAAGCATTAGTCAAAATAGAAAGAAGAAACAAACAAACAAACAAAACCCACAACACACCGGGTTTTATTTCTTATCTTTTTTTAAATAAAATTCCTAGGTAAGAATCTCTGAAAGGTAGCAAGGTGGAATATTAAAACAGAAATAAAATTAGACTTTTAGAAAAAAGAACAATTATATATCTTAACCTGGTTTAGATGTATCTTTTTATACCTGTGATACTAGATAGCAAACAACATACTCAGCTTGACATTTTTATGCATAAGGGTAGGACTTGCTCTGACTTGAACGGTTTGGTGTATGTTTGCAAATACATATTCTCATATTTTATATTTTCCAGTTGCTTTCTTTTATGCTTTTTAAATACAAAGTGAAAATGTAGGTCATTTGGAGGAGGTGGGAAAGGATGGTTATGACTTTTCATGGTGGAAGATGAATACCTAGTAAAAGCTATAGTGTCCTTTATTTGTGAACCTGCCATAGAAAAATCACAGTTGTGGACAGTTTGCTTAAAGTTTTAAGCAGAGATACACTACACTGCTGTGGGATAAGAACTTCTAAAATGGACTGTCTCATGCTCATTCTATATTGGCAAATCAGTGAATTTATTTCAAAGTGTTTCTTAAAGAATTCATTTGCTTATGATCATAAATAGAGACTAATTATTTTTATTTACACATCTGCTCATCTAATTATTCCAGAAACAAAGATTGAAATTGTTTCCCTCATCTTTTCACTGGTTCCCATGTTTCTTTTTCTATGCAATGTCAAAGCTTCATCAACAGAGAAGATATGCCATTTTTTTAACTTCTTTCGCAGTAGTTAGAACATAGCCAGCAAAAATAACTGTTTTTTTTAATCCTCTCAAAAAAAATCCTGCATGATGACAGTGCTCAGCTCAATTGGCTTTACATCTCCAAACTCAAGATACTATCTCAAAACACTCTTTCAAGGCTACAGTTTTAGAGCACATCTTCTCTTGACCGTCTTTGGATGCCTGGTTTGGAATGTGATGACTTTTAGGTTAAAAGTAGCTACTTCTCTTTATTTGCTATGAATGAAACATAGATAACCAGCTCAGACGTAGACGTATTTAGTCAAATTAAGATGATGTACCTTGCCCTTAAGTTTTCCACACTAGGTATCTCCCCACTGAAAATTGGGTTGTATGGGTTCCCCTTTACAGGTGTATAACTCATCTTACAATATGGAGGTGCCTAATATCTATTAGTGGGTTGTAGTACTTAGAGGACTAGGCATCTAAAACTACGTTGGAGTACCAAACTTTTAAAAAACAGACCTGTTTTTCAATCTAGCTCAGAGTTACTGTATTATGTCAGAAGGTATGAACCGTCTTTTACTTTTGTCTATCTTTTATGTATTCCTGTCATGTCAATATTCAGTTGGATTCTGACTTTGGATATTGTTTCAGAAAAAGAAACTAGTAACTTCAGTGTATGTGTATGTTTTTGACAGACCTCAAATCATCACACTGCAAGCTTTTTCAAATTCCAATCGAAAACTCTGGCTTGAAGCTATGGATGGAAAAGAACCAGTAAGCATATTTTTTTAATTTCCTTTTCTTTTTTACAGTTTTATGGCACACATATTAAAAAAAGAACCTAGCATGCATTTCAGATACTCTGTTACAGTACAGGCAAATACAGTTCTGTTCTTTGTGAGACACTATCACAAGTACAAAGTGAAAATAGGTACAAAGTAAAAAAGCAGAACTATTAGTGTATTTAAGCTTTTATATATTACTGTTTTGTATTAGGATATTTAACATTTAAGTAATATGATAGTGCATTGTCTAATAGGATTCATGGATCAGATAACATTTCTGATGCTGTAGTTTCTTCACTGGTAGAGACAAACCATCTTTTGGGCAGTAAACAATTAGCACCATCTTGAAGGCACTGCAGTGAGTATGAAAATGTGTTGAAAGCTAAGAGGCCAGTCTGAGATTTCTTCCCACTATTAATCTACTCTTAAAATAGTCACTGAATAAGAGTGATTCCAAACCTGTATACAAGGGGAAAAAAAAAATTTCATTGGTTTCATGAAACAGAGGAGTATTTTTATAAGATGCTTACTTGACTGAAACATTACAGAAATTATATCCGTAGTTGTACTGAAATTTAACCCATTTAGAGTCTGCAAATCTGACTTCTAACACATTTTTAGGTACCTACCCTAACACAGGATGAGTGCTGTGGGGGTAGATGTTAATAGAACATGAAAGACAAGGCTGGCTTTCCCCTTGCAGCAAGCTAATACACAATATGTTGTGACTGCCAACAAATGTGGCAATAAAGAACTTAAATCACAAACACTGACCTATTGCCATTTTTTTACAGATTTACACACTGCGAGCCATTATCAGCAAGAAAGAAGAAAGTAAGCTCTTTATTTATGTAAAGTTACCAAATATTGCTTAGATTTCTGTAGTGTCCTATTTTATGTGAGAGGAAAATCAATTATTTTATGTTTTCTTTCTATTGCTATGAAATAACTGTAAGATTACATGACTGGGTTACACAAAAGCACATTCTAAGATATTTAAACTGTGAGAAAACCTTTTGTATTACTATCAAACATAAACTGGAAGAAAATTTGATTGGGTCCAAAGCTACAATATATTTAAAATATCTGTAAAAGGTTTCTATCAGTAGTATGTATACATAAATGTAAATACATACCAGTGTGTTGAAATACATTCATAGAATCATAGAAACATTTAGGTTGGAAAAAGGGCCTTAAGATCACTGATTCCAACTGTAAAGCTAGTGCTGCTGAGTCCAACTAGACCATGTCCCTAAGTGCCACATTTGCACATCTTTTAAATACCTCCAAGGATGGTGACTCCGATACTTCTCTGGGCAGACTGTTCCAAGGCTTAACAACCCTTTCAGTAAATAAATTTTTCCTAATATCCAATCTAAACCTCCCCTGGCACAACTTGAAGCTGTTTCCTCTCATCCTATCTCTTGTTACCTGGGAGAAGGACCCCCCCACCTCACTACAGCATCCTTTCAGGTAGTTTGGAGATAGTCATATGGTCTCCCCTCAGCCATCCTTTCTCCAGGCTAAACAACTCCAGTTGCTAAACAACTCAGCTGCTCCTCATAAGACTGTTCTCTAGACCCTTTGCCAGCCTCTTTGCCTTTCTTTGGAGATACTGCAGCCCCTCAGTGTCCTTCTTGTAGTGAGGGTCCCAAAACTGAACACAGTATTTGAGGTACAGCTTCACCAATGCTGAGTACAGGGGGACAATTGCTTCCCTAGTCCTGTTGGCCACACTATTGCTGATACGAGCAAGATGCTGTTGGCCCCTGCTTTCCAGCCCATCTTCCCCAAGCCTATAGCATTACATGGGGTTATTGTGGCCAAAGTGCAGGACCTGGTACTTGGACTTGTTGAACCTCATAAAACTGTCCTAGACCCCTCACATCTTTTTAGTTTTAGGTGTATATGCACCTATAACTCATACACTAATAGAATTAGTGTATCTAAAGTTATTATGAGAGTTAGGTATATAATTGTATTAATATTATATTAACATGTGTTATTAACATAATGTTGTATTAACACAAATACATAAAAATAATTTAAATAGATGTGTGAATATATGTATCTCAGAGAGAGAGAGGTGTGTCAGATGTGGACATACATCTACATAGGGAGTATATTTAAGACTCTGGAAATCTAAAATTTAAGCCACTACAACTGGTTTTTATATGATGATGTTTATTTTAATGGTGACAAATATGATGCTTTAAAATCTTCTTTATTTACCTAGTTAGAGCAGCAAGCATTGAAGATACAAAAATTAATGAGAAATACATTCACTTGAAATAAGCTCACTAATTAAAGGCAGTAACAAAGATTGTTTTCCTGTATTACCATTTTATGAGCAATTACATGCACGTGCAAGAAAAATGTTGTCTTAAAAGCAATGGATGTATTCTGATCATAACATATGTCCTGAACTCATAAAAGCATTTTCCTCATCAGAGGGGGTACAGTAATCTCCTTTTAAAGCAGCAAGCTTTCAGCTGTATGTGTAGATGGGCTAATGATTTCTGAGAAAGACAGTAGAATATTCTGCTTTTAATGATATGTGAATGATTAGAAAGTTGGATTTTGAGTGCTAAGGTTATGTCTCCATGAATACTCCTACAAAGTATCATAATGTCACAGATAAATGTGCATTAGTCCTTCTTGACTAACGTGAATGTGGCTAAACACAGAGATTTTGTGTGTTGACATATTAGAAAAGAATTACCTTTTTTCCTTTTTACAGCGTTCTTAAATGAAGCAGGTTTCAACTTTGTGAGAAAATGTATTCATGCTGTAGAAACAAGAGGTATTTATTAAATCACAAATTTATTAGATTACTAGAATTTTTATCAAATAATACTTTGATTAATTCTACATGTTTTGGAGCTATTTTCTGGAGCGTGTCCATCATTTCTTTTGTACATGTTATCTGTGTGTTTTTCACTTAACACTGTTGCCACAAGTTCCAACAACATCCTTAATGTATCATTTGCAAGGTTTTTTTAAATATTTTCTGTAATTTCCTGTTGTTTACACAGCTTAATAAACAGTTGTCTTTAATTTGTGTGCACTGAATTGTGCGTTCTCATGGTAAAACTGTAGGGAGCCTTAACTCCCTAATTTGGTTTCTCAGTTGAAACCCAAAGATCAAAAAGTGGCACAAGTACTCTCTGCTGAAACATCATTTTTGAAGAATATAACTCCTATCATCTTATTCACACATTTTGTACATGATTTATCCATGTTTTTTAAATGCTTACAAACTTATTTTTGGTAGTGTGCAAAAAGAAATTAATAATCACTCTGCTGATGAGATGGTGTCTGGCAACTCACAGCAAGTTTTTAATTATCCCCTTCCACACAAAGAGGTGTGACTGTATCATTGTCCATAAAAAAAGGTAACCATTTTCTGTCCATCAATTGAGCTGTCAGTATGCAACTCTTCTAATTCAAAAGCTGTGTGGTCTCACTGTGCAGCACTGAGCTCAACATGAATTCAGTTTCGCAGGTAACAGTGTTGCATAGCTTTTGAGTAACTGCTGACTCAGAGCTTGCATTTATTTCTGAGGGGAAAAAAAGAGATTTCAAAACAAAACACCTGGGTTATCTAGGTGAGAACAGACTTTGGAATGTTGTTTTCAAAGGAAAAGTGGTCAATTTTTAAATGGTAAGACCTGAAGTAGGGATACAGGAAGACTTTTAAATACTAATGATTTTAAAAGGCTACTGTAATACTGAAATCCTGTGTTGTGAATGTCACACTTGAACCATAATCTATTAGTATCTGTACTATTAAAAAACCCCAAACAAACCAACAATTGAAACTTAAAGGATAAATTGGACTTAGACTTGACTGTCTCTATTTTCTATGGGGATCCATGCATAATATATAAATTCTGAGCTGCCATGTTGCAACAGTGTATGCTTTTATTTTGGATACAATTGTTGCTCCTATGAATGTCAATTAAATCTTAATTGGAAGGAATGATGGTCTAAACAAATACAGATGCATAGTAGCTCCAGTGAAGTCTAGGTAAGACACATAATGTGTTTTAAGACTGCTTTTGGGTCTTATTTTTCACTTTTTCCAGACATCTCCTTGTTTGCTAATACGTGTTGTTTCTATTAATGTAATATTACGATTAGTGTATGGCATGGTGTGGATTCAGTTGAATGCTTTTGTTAATATCCCAGAAGATAATTCAGTAGGGTAAAGCAGTACTCAAGAATGTAATTTTACAATTTTCCATAAATACATTTAGATGCTTTGAAAACATACACCAAGGATGCATCAGCATACATCAAAATAACAGTTTTTGCATTGTGCTTCTTTTCCCAACACAGGTATTACAATCCTGGGGCTGTACAGAATAGATGGTGTAAACTCCAAAGTGCAAAAGCTGATGAATACCGTATTTTGTAGGTATCTGAAGTGAATCTTTGTCAGTGGGCAGAGTCTGTGCTGTGGTCCCTTTTGCCTTTATGTGCTCAGAAGAGTGTGTCGTAGGATTTACAGTTTTGTATGTGCACTTACTGCCACTAAATTGAGTTTGCAATCTTAAAATGAGTGATCCATCTAACTAGTTTCTCATGTGCATTACTATTCAATTTCTGCATGTAGTCATTGATACACATGAGCAAATTACTGATACAATGCTTTTCTTTCAGCTTTAAAGTTCTAGTTATCAGTATCTATTTGTTGTATTACAGAAGCTTAGTTCTGTAACACCACGTAACACAGTTTAACCAATAGTTAT
This sequence comes from Chloroceryle aenea, assembly GCA_013399075.1. Taxonomy (NCBI): domain Eukaryota; kingdom Metazoa; phylum Chordata; class Aves; order Coraciiformes; family Cerylidae; genus Chloroceryle; species Chloroceryle aenea. Next base: position 131,249 of record VWZY01005872.1, on the reverse strand, counting down.
CCTAGGCTTTCACTTTTCTTGCTAATTTGTCTCTCTGATCCCTGTGTTTAAATATCTAAATCAAATATATATATATTTATATAATATATTTACAGTACACATAGTTAATGTTGAAAGGTACTAAATATGAGTGCTAAATTAATTTTTCTTAATATGCATGTTATGCTCAGTCTTTCTTTTCTGAATCCCTTAAGCTGTATACCATGAGGTTTCATGACATCATTGTTGAAACAGAATGAAAATCTCTGCAAAAGCATAGGCTTTTATCCTATTCTGTGTGTCTTCACAAACATTTTGGCAGAAATTAAAAGGTTCAAATTGATCGGGTTGGCAGTTAATCTGACTAAGAAGTAACCACATTAGCTAAATGTCTAATTTTTTAGGTTCTGTATCACTGCTGTTCTAGTTAGTGTATGAGGCAAACTATAACACCATTATAATTTGAATTTCTACCAGCCCCTAAATCTCCTCCTGATATGGATATTGATATGGAACATTGGGACAATAAAACAATAACAAGTGGACTAAAAAACTACCTCAGGTAAGTATGATGCTACACAAATCTCTGTATTCCTTTTCTGTCCTATGAGTCTTTTGCTTATTAATATCATATAACATTTATTTTATCCAATAGCATGGTAACAATTGAGTATATTTTTCTCTTGCACAATACCCTTGTGATTGTGTGTAAAAATAAATCTAAAATTTGTCACACACCTTTTGCCTCATTAAGATGGTCATGACTTAGCCCTAAATTTGGCAGAATTTAATTAATTGCATTTATTTATTTTTTTACATTAACCACAAATCATGTTTTGCTCAGTCTTTCTTTTCTGAATCCCTTAAGCTGTGTACCATGAGGTTTCATGCCATCATTTTTGGAACAGAACAAAAATCTCTGCAAAAGCATAGGCTTTTATCCTATGCTGTGGGTGTCTTCACAAACACAATATCCCTTCCATGCTATCACTTTCTCTTGAAATTTTTGCGAATACGAGACAGAATTTTCAAGAACTATGGTACTTCAGAGACAAATCTGTTTTGGATCTCAATATATAACATTCAAAAGAAACATCATAAGAAGTGTCAAATCCAGATGGTGGATGTTCTATGCTTTCTAAGAATCTAGATTAATTAAACTCGTCACTTAACAAAGGACAGCATCAGAAATCCCTCTGGAAAATATGCCTAGGATTTGTAGTGGAATGCTCATGTGCACTTCATTTGGTTGAAGAAATTTATACTACATCTTCAGAAGCACAAATATTATTATGGATACTGTGTTTGTTCAGTTAGAATGTGAGCTATCAGTATCTGTACATTTGTGTCCATCAGGCAATTCACAGTCTGCCTTTCAGAGGATGACTCTTCTGCGTCTCTAAGATCAGAATTTCAATCCCAAATTTCATCATGTTTTTTTGCATTTTTGGGGCAAATGATTGCTTCTGCAGTCCACTGTACCATGTTCTGCAGCTGTGTTTATTCAGCGTTCTACAGTTTGGAAGCCAGAAAACAGTGAATCTCCGTGCTGAAATCAGTGCCAGTAATATTTCCCTTATTAGCTTACATGGTGACAACACATTCAACTCAAAGGGATTTGCAGACTGTGTACATCCCTTTGAAGTTGTGCTTGTAATCAGTCATCACTGAATTGGGTTTCTTAGGACATACCAAAATACATTGTACAGATGTTAAGGACTATCATAGTCACACCCATAAAACTTAAAAAGACTTCGAGTAGTGCTTTTCTTAAACTTCCTTTTGATTTTCTTTTTTACAACCAGATGTCTTTCAGAACCACTGATGACTTTCAAGCTGCACAAAGATTTCATTGCTGCTGTTAGTAAGTAAAGTAATAAATACATTTGCATGATAATAATATTGTTTCTAACCCTTTATCTGCTCAGTTAATATCGTTACTTTTCTCCTTGTTCTATTATTCAGTGATCCAGCCATGGATCTGAGTTCTTCCAGGTCACCGTATGTGAAAGCACAGTGCCACCTGAAAGCCCTCAAAACAGAGAAGTCACATTAGATTAAGTTGTTTGGTGGTTTCTTCTGATCTTTTCAGAGGCTCTGTGTGACTGCCTTCTGCATTAAATTTTGAACCTCGATTTATATGTTTGTTTTATACAGGCTAATAATTTATTTATAGCATGCATCATTCTCATCCAGGGGCCTTATTTTCCCAGACTGACTTAAGAAGTTGGAGGGGGTGATAATTATCTCCTTTTCACAAACGGAGTAACTAGATATGGAGATATTAAGATTGTTTTTCTAACAGCTTCATTTTAGAAATTGAAGTTATTTCCTGTTTCAGTGGTAAGAATAAATGACACTCAAGAATTTTAGATATTTTGAATATGAAGAAGTAAAATCTTGGATTTCACAGAAGTGGCACATCAGGTCAACATTGACACTAATTTAGTTGGTTCTAGTATCAGTGGTAACTGCTTTTTGTGATATCAGAATGTTGTTTAAATATAATTTGTCCTCATCATTTTAAAGGCTAATTGTGTTTGGTTTCTTGTAATACATTTGTGTATTAGCATACAGGCATTGGTGCCGTTTGTAGCTGCATCTTAGCTCTCATTCTAATTTATCAGCAATATTTGTTTTCTGTCTAATAGAGTCAGATGATCAGAACTACAGAGTCGAGGCAGTGCATGCGCTTGTACATAAGTTACCAGAGAAAAACAGAGAGATGCTGGACATCCTTATCAAGCACTTGGTCAAGTAATTCTTTCTGACCTTTATTTTTGGTATTATTTTAAAATGTCATTATTTCTGCTTTAAATTTGTCAGTGTTACTAAATCCATTCTTTGTGTCGAAACAATGCCACTTGAAATTACATTTAATTTCTAAAATGCGGTTCTCGGTATAGCTGCAGGATACTCACCGTAGAAACAAAATAAGAAATAACACCATAAAAAATCACCAAGTTGACCAGCTATGTTTATAAAATAAACCCACTCAATGTTTTCATTCATGTTCCTAATTACTACAGGAATTGTCACTAATTAGATTTAAGAAACATGTAAAACAATGGTAAAATTGATAGAAAAAGCTGGTTTGAATCTGACTCAATTTCCCACACTGTTTCAGATAGTGCAGAGTAGACTAATGTGTGAATACTTGTCCTTTATATTTGATCTTATTTTTCTCTCTAACAACTTTGAAATGTAGTATAATTTGAAAACACTTTGAAGTATTATTTTTATTTTTGATAGCTATGTAAAGGTCTAAACCCACTTTTGAATCTCCTTTGTTTCATTAGCTTCCCTGAGTATTAATTAAATGTCAGATGGAAAAGATTTTGCATTTCTTTGAAATTATGACCTTTTGTCTTCACTGAATTATACTTAGCACATGCTGTGAGACAAAAGACAAGTTTTTGTTATGGCTTTCTATATTACTAGCTATAATTGCGTGCCATTATAATGCCTTTATAATTTATCTCATTTCTGCATCAAATGTTATTCATGTAAGTTGTAGTAAATCTTTGATCTGATCAGTTTTCACCGGTGCTTGCTGAATACTTTTTCATATGTATTCTTTTTTCTGATTTAGAATGTGGTATACTTTTTAATAAATTTATCAGTGATCTGGGAATGTGAATACTGAAACAGCAGTTGTTCAGATAAGGTCCACATGACTAAAATACATACAAGACAGAAGTCCATATTCTTTTAATTCTGTTCTTTACATCCCAGCTATTTTCCTTTTTTGATCACATCTTGAGACACAGCCTGCAGTAAGCTGTCTACAGTGGAGCCTAAGATAGATTTTCTTCCTCTTATAGATGTGAGAATTTTTAAAATTTATTTCGTAAGAAATTATTTAACCCTAATAAATTATTTTTATCCCTTTATTTCATTAGTCCCTTGAGAACAAACATGATAGCAAGCTACTGTGAATGCTTCCATTGCAAAAACTGAGTAAGCAGAACTTGCTTCCCATAATACATGGGTAACCCAGAGTACCAGATGAAAGCAAGTTTCATAAGTTTCCTTGCTCACAGAGCTGTTTGTTTAGCTAAAAAAAAATACAATATCTAGTGCCTTCTAACTGTTTAAAAAGTTAAAGCATTTAATGAGGGATTACTGATTTTGTAAAAGCTACTAGTCTGGAAAGCCCAGAATCAGAAATACGTATGCATAGGAACTGACTTTGTAGCCAAGCATTTCTTTCCTGATCTCTTTTCCTGGCCTCTTTATTCTCAATGTGACCTTAGATGCATTTCCCAAGTAAAATATGCTTAAAGTAATCACTTCTTTAATTGTTCTCTTTAACTCTTGTCTTTCTAATCTTTTATGTGATTCTTACTTCCAATAAATGTAATCTTACAGTTTTACACTGAAAACTTGTAGTTATTTTCTTTCCAGCTTTCAGTTTGCCCCTTCTAATTTCTCCAATAATTTTACAGACGTTGTTTATATTATGTTAGTGATTCTAATGAGACTGAATTCAAAATTAGGCTATTGAGTGTACTAGCTACCTTGCTTCCTCATCCTTTTCCCAGATTTTTCAAGGAACAGATGGCAAATAAAATGCCTAATTTTATGAAAATGGGAAAATATATTTAAAAAAAAAAGCACAGCAGCCTACTGCTTCTTCATTCTTTTATTTAAGATCCAATTTCAAAATGTATATCATTTTACTATATCTCTTTTAGCTGTTCAGTTCCTTTATGTCTGTTTTTGAGCCTAGGTGAAAATACTACACCTCTAACTGTGGGTTATAAAATAAAAATATTTTTTTCTTGATTGAGGTAGGTCTTCAGGTGTCTATGTCTCTGCCTACCTTGACTTTTGTGTTACTGTGCAAAATTAAATACAGTCTAGATGATGGTCAAACTAAAACTAAGCAAACAAACAAAACTCGCATATCCTGAAAATCAGCCTGCAGAGAGGTGATACACAGTCAGCAGCTAGGCAAGCATGGGAAGTTTGGTGTTATTTTCACTTAGTTAACTCATTTTTTATTTCTAAGCCTTCCTAGTCAAGTTACCTGTCTACTTTAAGAAATAATTTGCTCTTTCTTGTGATTTAAAAACACCATACTTTTTTAAGGTACATGGCCAGGAGTCTGCAAACTGACAGTATTAAAGTTTACTGGTATTGTATCAAAGAAAGAGATTTTGAAGGGAAAGCAATTGCACCTTAACAACTGCCTTGCAGCTACCTGAAATGCATTATTACTTTGGCCTGTATCTATTCAGTAGCCAAGCAACAGCAGGACTAGATCAGGAGAAATTTGCTATCAAAATGATCCACTTACAGGCCTGCATTTTTTAATCTTTTTTTTTAAGAAATTGAACCTTTGAAATCCTTGATAGAAATTCTTTTCTGGTTATAATGTTATTAAATTCAGCCTTTCTTTTATTAACCAAACTACCGAAATTGTAACCAAGGAAACCCAAACACAGGACAAAAACTACTTTCTTATGCTATAAGACTCTAATGTTTGTGTAAGAGACCTTAACAGTTACTTTGCAGCACAAAGCAGAGTAAAACTGCAAAGCTTTACTGCCTTTACTTTTTTCTAACAAACCTAGAGCTTAGTAATTCAAAATTCCATTTTCAGCAAAATATTAGTGGATTTCCCAAACACCCCTTTGTCACCTAACCCAAACATAAAACCCGTTACAGAAAAAAATTAGATTAAGATAATTGGCTTAAAATGTGCTTTAAGAAGGTAGCTAATTTCATGATATGGCTTCCAAATAACAATCTCTGCCAACGTGTCTGTCTGAAGTAAAATTTTGGAAACCTTTTTCACATAACATATGAAACAATATAGGAAACATGTAAGAAGATAAGCATTTCTTTTCCTGCAGTTTATAATCATGTTGCCTCCTATTCACCCCACTTTCCCATACTTCTCCCACTTCTTGATGTAAATGAGGTGCTAAACATTCCTGTTCTAAATATGAGGAGAGTATTACTTCATTATAGAATCATACAGTCTATCTCACCTCTATGCTAAGATAATTCTACTATTCTACCCACTCTGTGTATCATCAGTGCCTACTCAGCAATGAAACTGAGCGAAAGGTAATGTCTGAGTGTAGACACAGGCTTGATTCTGATCCTAACAAAATCCCTCAGTAGCGTTGGGAAAATCGCAGTCTTTTAGCACTGCCTTTCTAATCTTTGTAAGGGGATAGTATTTATGTTACTTGCTACCCAACTCTGACATCAGATACATCATTTTGCTTATGTTTATATAACACTCTAAAAGCAAATCAAGATATCTGAGAATAGTATTGGAAGGAAAATAGAGCAGATGTGTCCATAAACATAATTAATGAAGGCTGTCAGAGAAAACCAGAAGATAAAACCTGCTAGTCTTCCAGTATTGTATAGATTTTACTGTTTCATAATTTTAAAAGATAGAAGAGTTATTTTAATTTTGAAGGAAATGGCTAAAAATGCTCAACTTGGCAATGGTAGCAAATAGCAGTGATAAGGAAGAGGAAAATGTTAACAAGTGCCTCAGTACCTGATTCTCTTGGGAAGCAGATTCAGTAAAATTATGCATTAGGGCAATTATGCAATCTTTACCTGGCATGGTATTTCTCAGATATGAAGCAGTAATACTGCAACTGTGACTGGGGAATCACTGGCAGTGACTTCGAAGCATTTATGAAGATAAGGTTTTTATTTGGCAAATCTTATTTGTGAGGAGAAGAGAGGGTCATTGAGGATTAATGGTTGATGCTTTTCATTTTACTATCTGGATAAATCATTGGAAAAACTAAGTTCTTGAATTCTACATTAAGAAAAAAGACAGAAAAGGTACAGTAAGTGACAGTAAAATATAGAAGTAAAAGTTTTATATATATTAAAGCCAGAAAATGTCATTATGATCATCTAGTGTTATCTATACCACAGAAACAGTGATTTCATTGACTCCACTGATCTTGTGTTTTTAACATATTAATAAAGAGATCCTATTGCAAGTTAAGTGTTCCAGTGACAAAGTTTCTTTCCTTTACATGAAAGCTAAGGTATATGGTTGACCTCCATTATCACATAGTATTTTCAGTTAATTCAACATCAAGTATTTACGTTCCTGTGTAAATTTATGTTCCTGCGTAATCATTGAAGAGAGATAGGTACCTACCCTAAGACTCCTAAGCTTTAGATGGTCTGGATCTCCTGTGGAGACTTTCAAAGATAGTTTCTTTTCCCTGTCAATTATGTCAGGAACTTAAATACTTACTCTAGGAAGACATGCTCATTATCCTTTTAGGTTACTGAAGGATGGGACCCTTAATGGAAATACAGTAGTTGTACTACACTGTATTTTGACTCTAGTAAAACTGAAAGTTTAAAAATTGTTTCTGAAGGGGAGGCATGAACTTGGGATCCTGTTAAAGAAGTGGTCTTAACAGGTTTTTGCCTGTTGGAACTGTAGTTTAGCACAGAAATTTAATTGCATATTGTTTGTGTTCATTTAAAGGGTATCATTACACAGTCAGCAAAATCTAATGACTGTTTCCAACCTTGCTGTTATCTTTGGACCAACTCTGATGAAAGCCCAAGATGAAACCGTGGCTGCTATGATGAACATTAAGTTTCAGAATATCGTCGTTGAAATTCTGATAGAGCATTATGAAAAGGTAGAAAGACATTATCTGACTGTTTTGTGATAAAGTGAAACTTCACTAACTTCATTAGTGGAACTAAGATTTTAGTGGAACTGAGATCATTGTTAAGTTCTTAGGAATAAGAAATCTAGCTTTTGTTGAAGGTCACCGAAAGAATACCTTCTTCCTACCCCATGATAATGATCTGTATTCCTAGCCAGTCTTCTGTGGCTGTGCAAGGTACAGATCTAAGGCATAATCTCCCATGCTTTGAAAGAGATGTTTGTGAATCTTCTGTTGCTTTCTGAAGATGGCTTTGTCCTTCTTATATCTAGAAAAAAAGGGAGAAGGTCATAGCTTTGCTCCCGGCTCCTCCATCTCTCATCCTAGCGGCGTGTGAAGGTTAGATGAGGTTTTATTCCTAGTTACAGGTTTTAAATCCATAATGTCTTTGTGATTTAAAAGTTCTTTAATACTTTGGCACATGCAAACTTCTCTAGGTACTTCTTTTGCATTGAAGAAAGGCATGTCTGTGACTTCCTGGTTTGACTGAGAGGAGAGATAGCAAAGATCCATCTCAAATTCTGTCCTGGAACATTGAATAAGACTCTTTCAGGGCTTTAGAAGGAAAATCCATGAAATCTTAAAACACTTTCAATCACTACCATTGCAGGTATCAGTTTCACTGAAAAGGCTCCTCAGATTTTACTTTAAACTGACTGATTTCAGAACTCAGCAGAACAGTCAAGACCTCCTTTACTTGGTCATCAAAAGAAATTTTATTTTGGGGATCTTCTGTTTATATATCTCATATTCTCTGATGACTGAAAAAACAAACAAACAAACAAACAAAAACCCAAAACAAAACAAAAAGCAAACCAAAGTGAAAAAACTTTGTGTTTCTTCCATTTCATATTACTCAACTGTAGAGCAGTTCCCAGTCAATACCAGGATACCGTGCACTGGTTGGTCAGTACATGCTGACAGTACTGATGGTATCATCAGTTATATTTCACAGGAATTCCTCAAAATTGGTGTGGTACTGACAGTCTTCTTGGCTTCAAGTCCAAGACACATATATTACAAGTTTCCAACACTTCTATTTCCCATACAGAAAATTTTAAGCTCATTCAATACAAAGAGCATGGCTACACAACCAAAATCATGCTTTCTCTGTCTACTGACATGTTTTTGTATTGATAAGCTACTGGCTAATGCCCAGTACAGTATTAATGTACTTCAGATGCATCTCAAGATGTCCATTAAAGTATTTTCTACCATAGAAGTGTATTTGCTTTCTTCCATTACTTTGAATGGCATGGAGCTATCTTTTCACTGTTCACTTCACCCTCTTCTGGGAGTGCCCATTGTTAGATGGTCCAAAAATCCTTGCAGAGATGTATTTTGGTATCGCGTGTATTTAACCTACAACACTTGACCCTGTGGAGATTGGACAGTTCTCATTCATTCAGTATCTTCTTCAGGAAGTCTTTCTCTGTAAAACCTCTTCTTCATTCCATATAACTAATTCTACTTCCATCCACAGAATGCCCCAAGAGATACTCAGAGTTTGCAGTCTACAGTAGGAGAAATAAATGAGAAAGAAGATCTGGAATTAAAATTTTTAAATCTTTTTGTTATATTTTTGCTTTGATCATCCTCCAAGGAAATTATCATTTATACTAGAAGTGTCCAAGAAGGTTTTCTGGGTCTTTCAAACCTCTGCTGCATGTGTCTTGGATATTGCAGAACAGGTGATACAAATGGAAGTCAACCAAACTACTGGATTTCCTACACTGTCCTTGCTGGCAAGCTTGCAAAGCTTACCAGCAAAGAGCTCTTTAAAACCTCATGTGTACCTGTGTCAGATTGTAGTAGTCAGATATGTATAAGAATTTTAGGTTTTTCTGCAGCAATGAAGTACAATATTGACCAGTGGTAGCAGTGGTATGTAAAAATAAAAACCAAGAGATGCTCCAAACATAAGGATCCTCATCAAACTTGACTTGTTTTGCAAACTGAAGTTGTTTTCTGAAATACAAACAGGATTGTAGCAAGTTACGACAGAGACAGATTTCTATGACTTGGAAAAGCATTTGCAGGAGCACAGATTAAAAAACCTGTCTTTTCATAATATTTTAAAAAATAAAGTACTTCTTGGGCAAGAGTTAGTAGTGATGATCTATTATATTTTTTACAGTTCATACTGTTAAGCACTTCTTAACAAGGGCTAGAAAATAAAAGTATTTAAACTTTTTTTTTATATAATCGGTATACATTTTAAGTACAGTTCAATATTGTGGTTCTTGGGTTGTAAAATGAGATCGGAGCAAAGCTTATATTCTGTGAATTTAATATTTTGTAATGTGTGAGACTACTACGGGATTAATTTCAGGTGCAGCGGTGAGGAAATCAAGCAGATTAATAATGGAACTGTAAGACTACCTCTATTATTTATGTCATTTTTCCCCCCTTTTTTTAATCATGCAGATATTTCACACTGCACCAGACCCCAGTATTCCTCTTCCCCAACCTCAGTCCCGGTCAGGTTCAAGAAGGACAAGAGCAATTTGTCTCTCTACAGGTTCGCGTAAACCTAAAGGAAAATACACACCATGTCTAGCAGATCCTGACAGTAAGTTTGTCCTTGTTGACTGGTTATCTTCATTTTTATGTCTTGTCTTTTAATTTTCCAGAATAATATCCAATAGGTATTGTATTCCTATGATTATAAGGTTAACAGATGGGTTGTCATCAGCTTTTTAACCTCTGTGACTCACAGCTGCACTGTTGAACAACTGCATTCCTTACTTCTCTCAGATAAGGAAGGATTTTTTATTTTAGGCAAGTCTTCCATTGCATAGAGTGTTCAAAAACCATTTAGAGTAGACTTTATGTTACAGGAGGCTAAAGGTGACATAAGAAAAATGCACATGATTAGAAAATGTAAATTATCTTTCTCTCTTTTCCCTCCCCTCACTTCTCCCTAGGTGACTCGTACAGCAGTGGGCCAGACAGCACTCCCATGGGCAGCATTGAATCTCTCTCTTCTCACTCCTCTGAGCAGAACAGCACCGCCAAATGCACGCCCTTGCAGCCCAGGGAGAAATCAGGAGGGATTCCATGGATTGCCTCTCCCCCTTCCTCTAATGGCCAAAAGAGTTCCAGCCTCTGGACTACAAGTCCAGAATCTTCATCAAAGGAAGATGCAACCAAAACAGATGTGGAGTCAGACTGCCAAAATATAGCTACGGTCACTGGATCAGAAAATGCCTCTCCACCAACAGACCTGAATAGAAAGAGATCTTACAGTCTCTCTGGGATGAAAAGGTCTTCAGCATCTTCCCTGAGATCAATTCCATCAGCTGAAGGTAATTTTCAAGGGCTTTTAGGACATACACGTTTACTGTGGCACATCAGGAAACAGGAGCTGCATCTGAAAGCTTATTATATTAATTCATCTTTTTAATTTCTTTATTTTTTGTGGTAAGTTCTTTCAGTTTCCATCGTTTGTTACCTGTACAGCTCACACAGCTTAAAAGATATCGGTGTTTTTTACAATTAAGAGTATTCTCTATCCTGCTATGCCTCATTCTAGACCACTGACTTGTAGGGAGATTGTTGGTTTATAAGAAGGCTTGGTAAGTATAAGAAGAATGAGCTCCAGTGAACTGAGTGCGAGTGGCAACTTTGCCACTGACCTTTCAATAGTATAAGTAATAAAAGTACAGGTAGGCTAAATAAGCAGTTATGTGCAAATCCCTAAAAGAACTTTCAAAGTTCTCTCCCCTCTGGAGTGTACAAGCTTTTTCCTAAGACTTCCAGATATGAATTAGTGTCATATTAACAGTATTAATAAAGTAAAATAATATTTATAATTTACAATAATTTATCAAATAGAATAATACTAAAGAAATTATAATATAAGCATTCTGTTTATATTTTGGGATCTCTATATTATGACAGCTTTTAAAGCATTATTAAGCATCTATTGTTTTGGAAATAAAGAAACATGAAAGTAGATTCAGTTCTTATCTTGCAGAATGTATAAGCTAAAAAAGCAACAGTCCACTGATAGGCCATCTTAAAGGACCCAAGTGTGCATGCCTTGTATTCATTAAAAGGATTTTTTTTGTGTGCAACACAATCTATACAGCTATTGATTTGTTTTATCAAGATACAGTAACATTGTTTTAGCCAAATCATGATCAGTAATTCCTAAGTATGTTTTTAATCTGCATGAATCTTCTAGGTATTGAAATACTAATTCTTACAAATGAACATGGACTGATTTCATAGTCCATTCACAGGATGCTGCTGTGAGCAGAAACTTGATGACATCCTGAGATCCCTTCCAACATTAATATTTTCTACAATTCTATGCAGTGTACTACCTTATAATTGTTGGGTTTATCATCACTTTTTAGTTAATGTACTATCTAGCTATTTAAGGGCAATGTAATTTTTTAGCCTTCAAAATTGTAATGTTACTTCTTCATTCTTGCTCTTGGTCTTTTTCTCCTGGCTTTCTGCCTGAAAGGCTGTTTCTTCTTTCTCTTAGTAGGTACTTTATCTACCCATTTTGCCTCTATCAAAAAGAAAAAAAAAAGAAAAAAAACCCAAACTAACTAACAAACAAACACAACAATAAAAACAAAGCTTTACACATTACACATGTTAAGAAAAATCTTCAGATTAGCTTCAATATTACCTATAATTTGGTTGTTTCCTTTAGGTAACAAAAGCTGCCGTGGATCTATACAAAGTTTATCTTCAACAGATACCAAAGACACACCAAAGGCTCCAGCAAACCCTGATTTACCTCCCAGAATGTGCAGGAGATTAAGATTAGATACTGCATCAAGTAATGGCTATCAGAGACCAGGATCTGTGTAAGTCAAGGCCCTCTGGAGCTTTGTGTTTTTCAAGTATTGTCTACTATATAGTGATCCCAGAGAGGTACATAAGTAGTTGAAAAAGCATCTATGAATACATGGTTTTAATACTTCTGTATCTATAAATTATTCATGACAATTGTAAACAAAGGAGACACAGTACAAAATCTGTTAAGACAATTGAAGACTCCTGTAGCTTTCATTAGACAACAGATAAGGTCTTTAATGAAGAAACATATGTCTGGAAAGTGATTAGTATTATTTATTATCTCTGGTTCTTCTGGAATTTAATGTTTCAAGGAGCATAATTGCTACTTACTGTCTATGCTGCTATGTCAAGAAGCTCATCAGATGTTATTTGTGTAAATCCAAAATTGGAGGAAAATAAAAAACAAACTTCTCCAAAATTTCTTTGGTTGATGCATATTAAATAGTTCAGGGAAGAGGCATTAGAGCATTCTGGTGTTAAGAATTCTGCTGATTAGCACCAGCTTTTGAATTTCCTCTGTTTTGCTGAGTAATTAAAATAATTTAAAAAAATAATTTCCATGTCTTCGGATGGTTAAAAGCAAAAATAGTCTGTGTATTTAGTTAATGCATGAAATATAAAGCAAGGTGGTGCTTTTATTTTCAGAGTGACTGCAGGAGTGCAGTTGTTTGAAAGTGCTGGTTCACTTAAACAAGGTTCTTCAGGACGGTAAGTGCTTCATACTCTTTAAAAATTTGTAAAAGCCTTTCTCCTTTGCTGGCTTCAAAGGTTGAGATAAAAGTGTTGGAGCTTTGTTCTATGTCTTTTGGATGGCATCATGTAGCATGCAAAATTTTTCTGGTTTATTAAACTCATTCTTTCTCAAAAATATCTAAATCTAGTAGAGAATAACAGCCAATCTGACCATTCTGTTGGGGGCGGGAATTGAAGTGAGAGATGCTCAGGTTAGTGATCTGCCTGAGGACACAGATACAAGACTAAATTAGCAGGATTTAAATTAGGATGAGGGTGCTATACTTATTCCATACAGAAGTTTGTATATCTATGCTTTCGGCAGAGTAGTGAAGATGCCAATTTATGGTAATTTCATAAAGGCAGGTCTTGAATAACAGCTTCCTTACAAAGTTCAGGATTTCTGTCTTTACTATCACACCTTCCATGATTCACAATCTGTCTGGAGAAACTGTGGATTTCTTCCTGATAGTGTGCAAGCAGGAATTATTTACATTGTTTGCATTTATTTGGTGGGTTTGAGTCATTCTTATATTGAATTTAGAATGTTCTGGTAAGTGTTCATCTAGGAAGCAGTATCTTCCATAGATTACTCAGCACCTTACCATAAATAGGCTAAAGCAGATAATCAATAAATGGATGTGGGAAAAAGTCTGTCTCTCACTACCCTGCGTTTCACGTTTCCCTGAGTTTTACATTCTTTGAGGCAGAATACATGTTTTTGTCCATCACTTTAATGACTGATACCAGCATCTTACTGGAACTGTTGAGCAATGTGAAAAAAACACACACAAAACAAGTCAATCCATGAATCCAATAGTAATTTAACTGTAAAGGAAGATGCCAGTGTACACTGAGATGTGTGGCAGTGGAATATGAATGTCCTCTCTGACAAAAAGAGAAAGCTGACTGTCAAAAGGCCCACTGATTTTGTTTGAGAAAAGCAGCTCATAGGAATCAAGACTGTTCTTGTTTTGTATAGTACATGAACTATAAGATGATCAAAAAAAGAGGGTGGCAGAATAGGAAAGGGCTATGAAAAGAGCAGGGCAGTAATCTAGGGAATAGAAGTATAAATGAAGGGACTGGAATATTCTTAAATCCTAGGACAAGAGTAATGACTGCTTCACCCCATCAGCATTATTTCACTTTCACTGTTCCTGCTCTTACTTTGTATTACTCGTTTCTTGTAAACTCTCCCCTGTTGTTCCTTCAGCACCTTTGCCACCTGTATCTGTATATAAAAAGCATGTAAGAAGCAGAAATCTGACAAAGGAAAAATGTAGCAGTCTCATAATGGATATGAAGAACAGCTAACAAAGCCAAAAATGCTGTAAGGCTTAATAGCTCCACTACTTCAGCCTTCCTAAGAAAGCAGAAGAGCAACAGTAACAAGGAGAATGGAAAACGAGAGGTCAGCAGGCAAAATGAGGAAAAAAAAAAAAGTAGCTCAGCTGTTCTTATAGTGCTGCTTAAGTCCAAGCATAATTTTGCAATTCAGAGCTAGCTTTTTTTTACCTCTCATGCATGTTATGACCGTGAAGGCTGATTTAAAACCTTATGATAGTTTTAGGTTTGTGGTTTGTTTGGTTTTTTGGGTTTTGTTTTTTGGGGTTTTTTTTGGTCTTAGGTATGTAGAAATCATTATAATTACATCTTGATTCAGCCATCAGAAAGGCCTTCTGTGTCGATAACTCTGTCTGAGTATATGCAGGAGAGAGTGTAAGACAGAGAAACTATTTTTAAGCTGTTTGGTTTGATACCAGAAATACTCAAGTCAAGACAGCATTGAATTTTGTGAAAGGGTAATTTAGCCTGCTAGAATATCTAGTTTTGAAATATTAAGCTACTGCTTACTTATAGTATCTATGTAGCTTCATTCCTACCTGAAGCGTCTGGTGCCTGTTGTGGTGGAGTACAAGTACACCGTAAACAGATCAAAAGTACCTATGGCTTTGCATTCTCATATTGTTTTCTGTATTCCAGCAGATAATTTTGCATTTAATGCTTTGCCATCACAGTTGCCCAATCTCAATTCATTCTTGCAAAGTAGTCTTTGCAACCCTGCTTTCTGACTTTGTATAATGCAATATCTCTGTTGTGAGTGTATGTGACCCCATTTTGCCTTTTTAATGATGGTACCTGTCTGTTTCCTCTCCCTGAGAGAAGGGGAATGAGTACATGCCTCCACAGCACTACTGGTTAGAACAGATTTCTTTTAGTCAGAAAGGGAACGAGAGACCAAAGCGCCTGTTTTAGGATTGGACTGGGAAGACCAAAATGTTATGCCCTCTCCAGCCTGCATTCTCTGTTTCCAGTTCCAGAGTTATTCTGAGTTTTCAGTCTTCCCATTTTTTCCATGTCTCTCACTGTGGTATTAAGCTACTGTATACACTGAGACCAATCCCGTATGCATTTCAAAGAAGCAAAGGAGTTTTCTTACCACTTTCACAAATATTGCATTTAGATAAGAGTCTTAGTAAGGTTTGAAGCCTCTTTATTACAGCTTCTGTAAAAAATGAACCAATACATGATCACTCAGTCCCTGACTCTACATTTTCATTACTTCAATTTAGAGGTCCATAGAAAGTCAAGTCTCCTTAAGTGAAAAACTGCATTATAAGAAGAATTTTCATTATAAAAGGATACTTTCAAAAATGGGAAGGAGAAGTTGGTGACAGCAAACGGCTCTAGCTTGGTGGCAGGATCTCTAGGTGCCAGGCTAGGACTTGAGTAGACTGAGAGTATGAGAAGCCCTCTATAGCCATGCTTCCCTCCCAGCCAAATGATTGAATATCCTTCCCCAGTCATTCTTCTGTTATTATTTTAATGCTATAATTTGCATTTCCTTAAACACCTGGAAAGTCTTGCTCAGCGCAGCCAGGTGTTTTCTATTCAGTCAAGCTTTCCTGTAAGTCTGCCACCTTCCAGAATCTATAAACCTTTCTTCTTCCCATAGGACATTAACTGATGACTCATCCGAGGGACATTCATGTATTTTCCCTCATTCATGCCTCTTCCAGCCTCTGCCTTGCTAGACTAAAATCTCATTAGGGCAGGAGTGTAGTCTTAAAGTTTCTTGATAATTTCTAAATCAGTATTATTACTATTGTTATAGTTACTGTTATTTAGAGAGCCTCAGATGTTGTTGACTGTATGTAGTCAGGCAAAATAATTTATGATGTGATGAGTCCTGACTCTTTGCTAGTATAAGTTTATCATTATGGTCTCAAGATAAATGTAATAAAAAGTAGGGAAAGGGAAAATGCATTTTTCTTATCTGGAGTCTGTCCAGTAAAGTCATGGAAAGAAGGAATTTCTATGAAACATGTATACCATTTTCTGAAGGTTACTTGTTTTTTTACCTGCACTAAACAACATGAGTCACACTCTTCTCAGACTACTAGCATCATCTTAAGAGAACCACAGAAGCTGATTTTTAATGAACTGCCTTGTTTTTAGGGAGCACAGCATTAACACCATAAGTAAGAATGTCCATTTTCATAATCGCAACCAAAATATTTCCTGAAAACCTACAAGCCCTCTTCATGGTTAATGCTTCTATCTGGATGGGATTGAAGTGAGTAATAACTAATAAAGAACCTAATCAGACAAATTGAGTGTGGAAGCAATGACCAGGTGCTTGAAAATTGCTCCAGAATTATAAGTAAATTTTCTTAGAATCTGTCTCTCATCATACATAACATTGCACACAGTTTGTAGATAGGACTGGGATGTAATTACTCTGTGTCAGGAGCCAGGTAGGGCAAAGAATCCTGTAATTCATGAGCTTTTGAGAAACTGACTTCTTTGTACCTTGTGTTTGTGTACCTATCTAAATGTCAAATCCTGGAACGGTTTCGCTTTTCAGACCTGAGCGAGCCAGAGTCCATTTTTTCTTATCTTCTTTATACTTTTGAGGTAAACACACTTGGATCGGATGAAATTGGAAGCCAAAAACAGAATATTTCAGTAGACATAAGAAAATATAGGAGAAAATTGCATTTATTTTCTTAACCTTTTCTAAGGGCAGTAAAAGTAAATGTAATATTTCAAGGATAACTAAGTCTTCTTCCCATTTAAATATTGCTGTTCTGCTTAGTTAATGCCTTAAATGTCTTTTATCACAGTATTACTCAGATCTCCCATTCTTAACATGGGAAATTGGTGTGACAGTCGTGCCACCAAGTAATGAGGTGCTACATACTAGTCAGGAGAGAGGATTGGGAATATGTGAGAGAAAAAACTCTGTAGACACCAAAGTCAGTGAAGAGGGAGCTGGAAGAGCTGCTCCAAGCACCAGATTTCGCTGCAGCCTATGGTGAAGACCATGGTGAGGCAGGCTGTACCCCGGTGGGCCATGGAGGTTAATGGCAGAGAAAATATCCACCTGCAGCCTGTGAAGGACCCCACCCCAGAGCTGGTGGATGCCCAGAAGAGGCTGTGACCCTGTGGGAAGCCTACACTTAGAGCAGGCTTCTGGCAGGACCTGTGACCCTGTGGAGTCAGGAGCCCACACTGAAGCAGCTTTGCTAGCAGGACTTCTGCCCCATGGACTACATCCCCTAGAGCACTCTGTTCCTGAATGACTGAAGCCTGTGAAAGGACTCACAGTGGAGCATTTTATGGAGAACTGTCTTATGGGAGAGACTCCACATGGGAGCAGGGAAAGAGTGTAAATAGTCCTCCCTCTGAGGAGGAAGGAGCAGTAAAGACAGTATGTGATGAACTGACCACAACCCCCTTTTCCATCCCCCTGTGCCACTTGGTGGGGGGGTAGAGAATCAGGAGTGAAGTTTAGCCTGGAAAGGTGGGAGGATGAAGGGGAAGGTGTTGTAAGATTTAGTTTTATTTCTTATTATCCTACTCTGATTTCATTGACAATAAATTAAATTGATTTCTTCAACTCAAGTCTGTTTTGCCTGTGACAGTAACTGATGAGTGATTTTCCTGTCCTTATGCAAGACAAGGAGGCTTTTGTCTTTATTTTTCTCCTTGTTCAGTTGAGATGGGGGAGTGATAGAGCATCTTTGCTGGGCGCCTGGAATCCAACCAGGGTCAAGTCATCATAGCAGAAAACAGCTGTTTTGTCAGACTGTTACCAATCTGGGTCAGTATAATTGGAACATCTGTAGTGCTCTTTGTTGTATTGACTTTGAAGAAAAATTACCGCCTTTGTGTATGACCTTTGATAAAGTCATCTGATCTCCCTTTGTATATTTTATGTTATGTAGATTATTAGTTATAATTTTGTATATATTATGTAGAGTAATGAAACTTCACATCTGTCTTGTTGACTGTAGATGGAAAGTTCTTCATAACAGTAGGCACCGAGGGGTTGTCTTGGAAAAATGGTAAACAGAGCAACCTACACCAGCCAGAAAGCAAGCTAACATTTAAGCAAAGACAAACAGGGGACCAGTGCTCCTGTTATTCCAGTTAGCAGTCAGCATGTATCCAGAACAATGGTTCTAAGAGTTAGAAATATTTTCAACATCCTGAAAATAAAATGCTCGTGGATATCCCAGGAATGACTCAAATTTAACTTCCTCCAGAAATTTCCACCTGAGAGTGTAGGCCCTGATGAGTCAGTTGCTCATTTAAAATGAAGGCAAAACACATCTTTTAGTTTAGTCATAAATCAACTTCAGAGAAATATAAGAAAAGCTTTTTCTTCAGGGGGAGAAATAATTTCTGGAAAACACACATGCAAACTTTTGGATATGACCCATGTTTTAAAGATTAAGTTGAATGACGATGTGCTAGCACTGATTGGCACCAGGGTAGAGGGATGTGTTCTGCTCACATTAGGCAATCCATCCCTGCTTAGCCTCCCAAGAGAGGTATGGAACTCCAAAGGTGAAGTGTCATAGCCCCATCCGTGGTAAACAAAATAAAATAGACTTTTTATGCTAATTCTTATGATGTTTCTAATCTTACTTACGACTCTGTTATCTCACTTTTGGGGGAGGAAAGACATAATAGATTACATGTCACTTCCACATATACACACAGTCAGAAAGCATGCAACAAATGTTAAACTTCACCACAGGTCACATATTGGGTCATGGAGATTTTAATCCTGGCTGGAAGGAAAGATGAATCAGTAACTTCCCATCACATCATCCAAAGGTGAAATAATCAACAAGTTCATCTTCAGTTGGTATAATGCTGGTTTCCAATATGTTTGAAGAAACTCAGAAAAACTGATGGATCATACAGAAATTTCTTTGAGTGTATAAATTAAAGTTAAGGTATTAGGTAAAGCACAGGAATCTAGAGAGAACTCACAATACCCATCTTTATGTTGAATCCCTCATTTTATACTTTGCAGAATCAGAGTGCTAGAAGCCTTATCCAGAAGTGACCTAATATATCCTCCTTCTCTGGGATAGAATAATTATATATGTAACTTTTACAAATATCTGTGTAGTGCCTTTTTTATTTATTTGGTTGGGTTTTTTCAGTGGATTTTTAGTAATAGAAATTCTTCAGTTTGGGGATTCTCCAGTTCTGGGCACTTCCAGTCCTTTCTGTTCTAACTAATAGAGGAATCATCCAGCTGCAGGTTAAGAGGCATAAACTTAGCTTTCTACACGTATGTGTATCAGGTCACATATTATTTAAGAAAATATTTCATGAAAGGTTTTGACACAGGCTGTGGAAACTGGCAAGCCCTTCGTTGTACTCTTGAGTGTCTACCACAGCAGAAGCCAGGCCTGGAGTGTGTGTGGAGCTAGGCACACAGGTTATCCTTAGACATCTAAACTGAGAGGCTGAATCTGAAACTCATCCAAGACATTTAATTTGAATCTCCCTCACTGCAACTTACATCTGTTTAAGTTCTTTTCATGATCAGCCTGGATAACAGATTACTCCTTTTTTCTCACATTTACCTCGTACATTTTATTTTCTTCTATAGACGGATCAACTGTTTTTCTGACAAGTTATATTTTTAGACTGTTAATGACTCAATGATCACCTTTGAATCGTCTCCAGGAAGTCCATCACTTGCTTCAAGCAATAGCTCAGTTCATTCATTTGAATGACAACTTCAGCTAGAATGAAAGAATCATTTTGAAAGTTAGAAATTCTATTCCTGCTTACACATCTGTGTAGATGTTGGTCTCTTTTCTGTAATAACCTGCTCGTTAACTCAGTAAGCTTGGAGTTACTATCTGTATTTGTGTAACTGATCATTCCTACATTTCCCAGTTTTAATTTTATTTCTTTGTACAGTTGTCATTGTTATTTATTGCAAGCCTGTATTTTTTTCTTTCAGACAAGCAAAAGCCATATATTCCTGCAAGGCTGAGAACAGTCATGAGCTGTCTTTCCCACAGGGGGCAATATTTTCCAATGGTAAGATACGTTCTACATTGTCTTTTTATGTAAAAAAAAAAAAAATATATAAGAAACCTGAACTGTATCCACAAAATGATAGCATAATTCCATTTTTAATAATAATTATAATAATTCCATTGGGTTTTGCCCTGCTTTTTCAATTGCTCTTGAATAAATGCTATCTAAACAAACATGTGAACCATGAATAGGATCTTTTAACAGTGTCAGTTAATTGTAAATATTACTCTTTTTTTTGTCTGGATGTTTTTTTGCAGTGTATCCATCAGTGGAACCTGGCTGGTTAAAAGCAACCTATGCAGGCAAAACAGGACTCGTTCCTGAGAATTATGTTGTCTTCCTCTAATAATCTTTAGTGGACAGCAATATCTTCATGGTATCCATGGTAACAAATAATAAGCACTGTGTTTTTTATCTCACAGATATGGGATCAGCCCGTTTAGCTGAGTGGTAGATTTCCTTCAGATACTGCAGCTGCAGGTTACACATCTCCCTGTTAGTGGAACAGAATGTAATGAAACAGTTAATAGTTTCTGTACTGAAGACAGTACTCTGTTTAAATAACTTCCATTGTTTGAAAAAGGTTGTTCTGTTCTTCTTTTATGGGTAAGGAACATTAGAGCAATAAAATAGAAAAGTTGTTATTTAGCTGCAGACTTTCAGGTCCTAGGATGTTGCTCACAGAAGTGTGAAATTTAGAGGCAATGTACTCTATGACAGTTCTTGCAATCTGTGGGGTTTTAATGTGGAAAATTGTGGAGGTTTTCATAATACAAGCTTCTATTGTGATCCGAATTCTCCCTTAGAAAACTTGATTCTAAAATCAAGTCCTAATCATTTCAACTAAAAAATGAGTTTTTCATAAATTAGAAGTTTTAATTTCTGTTAGTCATTGAGATTATGATATGGTATAGAATTTATGTAACTGCTTGAGCAGTAAATGCTCATTGAAAATGTGATAGGTTTAATGAAAGTTTCGTTCAAATACTCCTTAGATTTATTTCCTTCTTCCTGCATCAGTAGAGATATTAACCACTTTTACTTCTATGAAACCTATCATCCGGAAGATATTCCCAGTATATCTCAGAACAACATTTGTAGAAAACAGGGAGATTTTCACTGCAGTGAAAAACAGCAGTATGCTTTCAAGCCTGAGTAATTTTTTTCCAACTTTTTGCATTGTAAATAAGACAAGTGGCTGGTGAAGTAGCTAAGTTTGTAAGCTATGAATGTTGAAAGCTCGATGTAGCAATTGAAATATTTGGTATTATTTCTCCTACTTCTGTTAGAAAGAAACTTCTCCCCTTCCACAGTATAAAAAAAGCCTAACTTTTCAAAGGTTTTGTAAAGACCCATTGATTGCTTCTGATATGACTGAAAAATAAAATTTAAAAAAAAAAATCATAATAATTTAAACCAAACCAAAACAAACAAAATAAAACAAAATCCACAAAACCATAAGCAGCTTTCTCAATATGAGCATCTTGCTTGAACACCTTGAGGGAAAACATGCACTGCTTCTTGGCTACTTACCATGCCTGATTGAAAATCAAGGTATTGGGAGTTCCATATTAGTAATTCTTCAGCATTAGTGCTACAGAAGGAATCGGCTGTTTCATAGGCCTATCTAGGCTTAATTCCATCTTCAGTTATAGAAATCAATTTATAAACCTTCTGTTGATTTCTCAGTTGCACGCTACATCCAGAAGGTTTAAGGAAGTACTTCTGTTAGGTCTAAAAACATCAGTAGTCTTTTAATTGCTTCTTCTTTCTTTCCATAGCATTTTTCTTGTTTAAATTAGAAAACAAGTTTTATTGCCAACTTAAAGAAGCACATCAGAACTTTCTTTACTTGTATGTAGTACATGTTTTCTGCAGAGCAGTTCTGTGCTGGAATTCAAGCTGGTGACAAAATCCTGCAGGATCCTTCTCCTTCCTATTTAAATATCAAGCAATGACCAGGGAAGGATAGAGGCTGGAGGAGCATCACCCAAAAATGGTCTAACTCTTCAAATAGGGAGTCTGTGTAAGACAAACTGCAGGCAGTTAAGGACAGACCCTTTTAGTGACTGAATGATCTTGGTTCTTTCTTTTTCACTCTAAACAGTTGATCTTTAAGTCCCAAGTCACATTTCACTTCACCTTAAGACAGTGTTCAGTCCACTGTGATTAAAGGTTGTTCCAGATGTTGTTACAGACAGTGAAGGCAGACAACATTTGTGCTCATCTGATTTGCCCAGAGCAGATGTGAAAGGAAGTGAAGGTCTTTTTTACCATATAGTGCCTTTCTCAGTTTTAAGACAAGACGAGTTTTCTTAGTGTAAGCTATGCCTGAAACTGCCATTGCCCTGAGAAGATCAACATGGTTTTTGTGCTTTTGCTGTATTTCACAATCCAAAAACTGTAAGCTGTCAAAAGGCTTACTTCTGGTGACCTTCCCAGGAGAAGTGCTGCTGCAGACAAATAGTGAGCAAAAAGGGAAGCAGAACTTTGAGCAGAGGCTGGAGGCCCAGCACATGTCTTGCCCAGGCAGACAAATACAGTGGCATGGGGGAAAAGCCCAGCTTCTTCAGTCTGTTGCAAACTTAACTGTGTTGAACATCCTTTGTCGACCTCTTACATTTCTTAGGATCAGTCTAACTGTTGTGAAATTACTAAGGAATGGTGAAATAGAAAATTATTGCTCTTAATTTCTTTGCTTTAGCCTGATTTTAAAAGAGGGGAAAGGATAACCTGAGGTAACCTTACAGCCTGTGCACTTCTCTGGCTATTCTCCAGTATTATTGTTTGAAACCAGCTGATCTGAGTGCAAGCTAGAGGACTCAAAGATGACAAGTTAAATAAAAATGTTGTCAAAATGGAAAGTTCAGTTACAGATTGAGTAAGTAGAGACTGTAAGTGCTGAGGGAAAGGCTGTAGAAAGACCTGGAGGAATCCCTGTGGAGGAGGGATGTTTTGTCCGTTTCCATGCATTCATTTTCCATTAGATGCAGAACTGAATTGCAGAAGACAACTTCAGAAGAAACTGGATCCCATTCATTCTGCTGCTTACAGAACAAATCTGCATTCTCCTCTTTA
This sequence comes from Chloroceryle aenea, assembly GCA_013399075.1. Classification (NCBI taxonomy): domain Eukaryota; kingdom Metazoa; phylum Chordata; class Aves; order Coraciiformes; family Cerylidae; genus Chloroceryle; species Chloroceryle aenea. Next base: position 107,598 of record VWZY01005872.1, on the reverse strand, counting down.
AGACTCTGCTTTTTCCGGCCCTTCTTCTGAACTAGCCATGATGATTGCATAAATAATTTTGAATTAGCTTACTTTTAAAATGGCATTTTCCATTTACAAAATGTTATGCCCATTCATAACTACAGTTAACCCCTCTCAATGAGTGGCGATTTTCATTTTTTGCAATATTTTACAGTCTTTCTTTCCCTCTCCTCAGCATACATAACAAGCACTTTCTGTGTAATCTCTCTGCTATGTTGTGGGTGCCTCAGCTCTTCCCTGACTTTGCAAGAGAGAGTTTATCTCTACACAAAGCTGTAGAATATCCTGGAAAATTAAGTAACTAGCTGTTCGAAGACTGAAATGGAGCAGAGAGCAACACCAAAGCTTGGCTAATGATGCCACTCTTAGGCCTGACCAAAAATCCCTTCTGATGTTTGCAAAGGATCAGAAACCCATCTAACATTTTAAAAAAGATAGAGTATCTTGATAATGCCTAACCAGAAAATTAGGCAAGCTGAATTGTGGTATTGATTTACTGTTTTTATGAAAGTCAGATTCACTCTACAAACAAAGGTTGCACAACTTTTTATTTATTATTATTATCCTTCCTAAAAGGACATAGCAGTTTTTTTCAAAACCTCACCGTAGAACTCAAGGTAGATGACATGTTGTGATTGCTGTTTTTCTAGTGGAAATAAGGTCTGTACCCACAATTTAGGTAATTTGCCATGTTTTTTCCCTTGTTAAACTTTTTCATACATGTTGCAGCACAACATGCATCAAATTAATAGTGTGAAGGACTGATCTATTGTATGATAAATATGTAAAGTACATTAATATTCTATGTTCACACTTTTTATTAATGTTTATGGAGAAGAATTAATATTTTTTGTGTAATTCCTATGAGTTCAGTATTAAAATGTCCTTGCCATATTTTGGCATTTAGAATTATAAGTAACAAAACTCTTAAAATAAGCCATAGCTATCACTTGTGTGCCTAACTAATCTATAACATTCATTGTTCATTTTTCTGGGAAAAAAAAAAATGCAGAGTTTTGCTGACCAGAGCTATTCTATGACAGTAATAGTAACTTATTTTCCTTTTATGTGTTTCCTGGTGCTGATCTCTGTTCTTTGCCTGTAATTAGATTGAATTGTAATGTAGCTTTAGGAATGACATGTTAGGAGAAGAAAAGTTGCAAAATTCAGCAGTTCCGAATGATAATTATAGCAACAAAAAAAAGCATTACATGACAGTAATTGGTTTTGGATGGTTTTTTTACATTTCTCTACTGGTCTATTTCCTACTTAATAAGATTTCATTAGAATAAACAGGGAAACTGAAAAGCATATTGTTCTTCATACTTCTTTTCTTAAGAGAGAAGTTTGTGTGATTTTGTATAGAGACTCAAGAAGAGAGATCCCGGTAGGGAGCACATCCTCCAGACCAAGGTGGATCTTCTCCGCTGATGGAAACTCTCAAAGCTCTATTGAAGTCAAAGACAGACCTGTGGCAATTTATAGTGAGGGTTTGCTGACCAGAAATTCCCAGAAAGTAAAGGGAATATTCTGTTAATGGGGTAATATATGATACATCTTGGTATTATCCTTTCTTTTAGCAGAGTGCCTTATATGAATCATTCAATTACCAGAGATCAAGCTATCGGTGATGTTCAGTCTCACTCTTTGTGGTCACACAGCCCTGATAGCTGCTGCTGCCACAGCCCTTCCAGTTACAGGCTCATGTAAAAGCCAAACAGTCAACGAGTCTTTTTCAGAACAAGTTGGGAGGTCTCTTTTTTTTTGGGGGGGGTAAGAATTTGCATGGGCTTTGGGAGTTTGTTTTATTTTAATAAGGTGCTTGGTATCCAAACAGCTACTAATTCAATGTTGTAATTGTTACTGAAGATCATAACATTGTTTTTCTTGTCCTGTATGTGGCAGTATTTAATAAGCCATTGGATTATCCTTGTCATTTTAAGTATAGAGAATGGTCCTTCACCCGTTGGATGTCTCAGCTGAAAGCTATTCTTCAGCTGAGCTTTTTCCAAATGTTTTGCTGGGAATTGCCATTAAAGTTCTGTCTCTAAAGATAGCACCATGATGTCAGCACTACAAGAACTTTTGTTATAGCAAAGAGTAAAGCAGCTGAACAGGGCACATGGATAGTTTCAATTTTCAATCATATTTATGACAATATTGGGAGGTATTACAGTTTGTCGAAGTTACTTTAGATACTATATGGTATTTTAGTAGGAAATTATATACAATCAATAACTATATCTATTTAATAAAGTCCTACTAAATTATCTTATGGAACTCTCTGTTTATTTTGTAGTGTGGTTTCAGTAATTATCTGCACTGTGTATATATATCTACATGTAAATAACAGGCATGACATGCATAAGCTGACTTGCAGACATAATTCTATGTTGTATTTCAAAATTTTGTAAAAATGTTTTTCAAAATAAAAAGCCTTTCTACACAAATGGGTTTCTTTATTATTTTTAGGTTCAGGCTCTGATTCAGCCATTTCTTTTTTCTAGGTAGTAACACTTTTTTCCTGCTTCTGTCCATACCTGTGGTTTTTAGTGGCATTTCACATATGATAATGTTTTAATGTAGAGGACATTTCTCTTAACATTGAGTAATAAGCACATGAGTACTAGACAATAGTATGTCATCTGCTCTCCTGGTCATATGGAAGTCTTCAAAAATGTGGCTTTTGAGGAAAAGAAATGGATGTTAGGTAACAAGAAGTATAACCCTGCTATACTAAAACATTGCTGATGGGGTCTTTGCCTCTGAAAATTAGCAGGTAGGCAGGTCACAGGAGTGGGCTTTGGTGGCCCACTTCCAACAGCACTGCCTGTGAGGGAGTGGAGTGGTTCCTGCACATTTCCTTGCATCCCTTTCCCAGCTTTTCTCCAAAGTCTTTCACCTGCAGAACCTGCAGCTTTTACAGCCCTTGGGAGGGAGGTAATTCCATAGCCAACCCTGCCTGAGGCAGGGGGAGCTGTGAGCAGCCCTGCCTCACCTTTCTCCTGAAGGGACTCTCCAAAACCCAAGAGGCTGAAACAATCAGACTTTATTTTATTATTAATAGATATTAACTAAAAAAACCTGTGTTTGTTAAACAAGGAAGATCAAACCAGACAGTTGATAAACTCTCCCTGTTCACTGTGTGATTAGGCTTGGATAGTGCAGAAAACTGCTACATCAGACCCAGGAAAGATGGGTCCTGCTCACACAGGCCTGACTGCTGGCTACCTGCTGCTTCCCTGGGCATGTATGGGCTGCTGCTGGCTCCTCTCAGCCTCCTCTCCTATCTGCAAGCCCTGGGCTTGCCTGAGCCTCCCTGGGCTGCCTGCCTCACCCCAAGGCATGTTTGCCTCTTGCAAGGGCACTGCACCTGCAACTCTGCTCAGATGGACATCAGATGTAACTGAATATAAAACACAAATACTGTGGCCATAAATAAGAATGAGTAAATGGAGGAGCAATATAACACAGTGGAAAAACAATATTTCTGTTGTGTTGCTTTCTAACAACTGCGCCTAGATGGAAACATCTACTGCACAGCTCTCCCTGCTCGAAGATTTTAGAGATAAGGAGTCTGCTTTTAGGGTTCAAAAAGTCGCTTGCAGCCTGTGATCACCAAATATGACATGCGCCTTGCTGAGGTCTTGCATCCCATACAGTACTTGACCAGGGAGAAGGAAAGGCTTCCCTCGACAGGGACCAGAGGGATGCAATTGGGCTGGCAAAGCCACTACTGGCTGTATTGGCTCTGCTGGAGTAGCCTGAGAAAGAGAGGGGCTGCAAGAAGGAAGATTAGAGCTGAGCTTTGACTTACTCCCCTTAATGAAAGGTTACTGAACAACACCTGCGGTAGGGCTGTAACAAATATGATAGAAGCTGTCACCCAGGGAAAACAACTGTGACTGATTCTGTCACCATTTGTTCCCCTAAACACTCCCTGGGGCTACCATGGGGACATTTGGAAAGAAGGTAAGTGCAGGGGCAGCAGCACAGCTGAGTGTGGATTCCAGGAGATACCTGCCCTGCTCTACTGCTCTCTTGTGCCCGTCAGACTGAGAGTAGATCTGTCAGCCTGTGCCTGTACCTTTGTCAGCCATCACTGTGACGGCTCAGTCTGGGGCCAATACTTATAGCTTGATTCGTTTCTGCTCCTGTTCAGGACCACGAAGGCATGTGTGGTTAAGAGCTGCCACAGATGCCCAGTTCTGCATAGTGAGTAGGCATAAGAGAAAATTGAAAAAATATGGGTATTTTGATAGTTCACCAAAAAGGTAGTGCATCACGGATTTTATGTTTAAAATCTGAAATAAAATGGTTGTTTTTTTTCTACTAGAGTTTTCTGCCCTATTCCCATGGGGATGCAGGATCCTTGGTTTTCAGATCCCCTAATCTGGAGGAGGGAGCACAGACAAGTTTGGGGTCTAGACTAAGCCCTAAAAACAGATATCATAACTCATTTTCCCACTGTCTGTAAGTTATCATGGAATAGCCAAGATTTTTCTCTATTTCTGGAAAGCAAATGTTCTGGCTTGCTATATTTGACATTTCAGTGAGCATTTAAATTTAAAAAGGCTGAAATTCCTGTTAGACTAACACAGCTTTACAATATTATCACCAAATTGAAAATTCCCAAGGGATGAGAGACCACTTGTGTTTTATATCAGAAAGCATGAAAACACATTTCATTATTTGGTTGCATTAAAGCACCTTCAAACGTTATGTTTGGAAAAATGGATCTCCTGCTCTGCTGGCTTTATTGCTTGATTTGCCTACAAATGGAACTATTGAGCAAGTGACTTTTGGAGTAGACCTCATGGTATAAACCAGGAGCCAGGGTGGTGCTGAGCCCCTGCCACACTCAGCTGACAGGAAGCAGGGTGCAAGTGGGGGTCTGCAGCCATGCCTCCCGTGGAGCCATGCCAGCCAAAGCCCTCTGGGCTTCTAAAGAGGAGACATTTCAGTGATCCAAGGACATGGTGCAGGTGTAGGCTGAGCATGCTGCAAAGTCAGTTCAGGTCCCACTTAGAAATGTTTTCTCACTAATTGGGCATGATTCATTCCTTCAAAACCTACCTGCCTTTCTAATACAAACACCACGCTTATTAAACATGGTAAATAAGTCATTCACACTTTCATCTTTTAAAATTTTATTTCACATTTGTAAAGCTTTTCCTGTGTGCTTTGGATTAATCACTGATACGGAAAGAAAACATTGAAATATATTCTTGGCTTCTTTTGCAATGGTTGGCTGCTTTTCTATTGTATTTATGGCAACAAGCTCAAAAGCTGAACTAACCTAGAGCAAGTGCTTTGCCAAAGATCATGGTGTGCTTTTTTAATGTAAACATGCAGGGATTCATGGGAACACTGAGTGACCTCCACAGCCGGTACAGAAAGGAGTCCTAATTCACTTGAAAGCTCTTTGGTAATTGGAATACATCTTTCTGCCAGTATAATTGAGGAGCTGATTACTTAGAGTTAGCCTGGGTGTATTTCATTTACAATTACAGTTAATGGCTCTCAGGTGCCCTTAGAAGGGATTAGAGTCCTATCTGAATTAAAAACATGAGCGTTTTCTTTTTGGTCGTGGTCATTGCTTTTGTCTTC